>LPNX010994698.1:222472-390856 GCA_001517045.1 Pseudotsuga menziesii
TTCTTTCAGTGAGCGAATCATCTCCCAGTACAATAGATGGTCCTTTCGACATATCCAGTGAGGAGAAGGCCTCCTTAGTCGAAACCATGTGTCTTGAAGCTCCAGAATCTATGATAAAACTGGGTGAGCTTGATGTGCCAGCAACTAGAGCATGAACTCTCTCTCTGTCATCAGAACTTGATCCTCCTTCTCTCTTCTTTGAGCTTTCTGGAAGGGAGATGCCATTCTTCTCCAGGAGATTGGTCAGGATATCAATCTGCTTTTTCATACAAGAGCTTTCAGTGTGATTTCCATTCAAACAGTATGAGCACTTGTTCATTTCACCTTTGTTTTTATTCTTCTGGGTATTTTTCTTGGGAACTTGTTGATCCTCCAGAGACTGCTTCTTGTCTCTTCTTTGCTCAGGTGGCTTTTTAGCTTTCTTTTTGCTTTTATAATCCACCCTCGAATCTCCAGCAACCAGAGCTTTGTCTTTGGAAGGTTTGATGGTGCCCATCATCACCAGCTTGTCTTGTTCTTGTGTGAGAGATTCCATGAAATCTACAAGGCTAGGCATCTTCTAGGTTCGAGCTGTGAGTTTTGTGGCATAGAAGGTCAAAACAAAGACTGAGTAGTCAGGTCCTAGCTTCGAGAGGATGGACAATACGAGCTGATCATATTTCTTTTCGATACCACACTACTTCAGCTGCAAAACTAGTGCTTTGAACTTGGAGAAATATAGCTGCAGGGATTCAAAGCTACTGGGACTCAGAGAAATCAGCTCATTTTCGATCTGATGTCCCCTCATCTCATCTGTCTTTCCAAAAAGATCAGAAATCTTCTCCCATACTTGATCCGGTGAAGTTAATCCATCGATATGGAAAAGGAGGTCTCGGGAAATACTGAGACATAGGAGGCCATAGGCCTCATCTCTCTGATTGTGCCATTTGATCTTCTCTGCAGCTGCATTGGGCTCTGCTTCTGTAGCCATAGTCACCCTGTAGAGGCCTTTCTCTCTCAACAAGATCTCCATCTCTGCTTTCCATTCAAAAAAGTTGAAGGGAGTCAAGATAGTTTTCGGTGAATCCATAGCTTTAGAAAATCTGTCCCGGCTGTCAGTAGAAGGCTCCCAGTCTTGATGTCGAACCTGCAAATTTTTTTTTAAAGGAGAGTAACAACCTACAATGGCTCTAATACCATGTAGAAATTCTGACCAGTAATAGATTAATTTCACTCACAACAAATTACAATTGATCATGCAAAATTGTCAACAATGGAGACTGAAAATGGAGCTGTAACACAAAATTATATTAAATTAGTGTACAATAGACAACCCTGTAATAACATAGGTTTCTGAATATATATAATACATCAATAGGTCAAATGCATAAGGAGGCATCCAAAACTAGCATAAAGCAGGCTTACCCAAAATAGGCAAATCCCCCATAGGTGTAAAAAGCTAATCCCAAATCTGTCATGAGGCTCACGAATTGGAAAGGGAGCATGGGAAAGATAATGAGTGGTGGAATGGAATCTCATACATGCTTTTGCATGGAGGAAAGAGTGGAGGATGAAAGGGCAAGAAAACAAGTTCACCTCACCTAGTCTTGCTTTCCTATGTGCCTTAAAACAATGAAAAAGTAGTCAATAAAGCAGAAAAAGCAGAAGGGCGCCTAGGAGGCCAGGAATAAAGAAGATTTGATTCCTAAGGCTTTCCCAAGCACTACATGAGTCAAATATGGCAATTTTGACCTCTATGGATAGGCAATTAGCAACTTGCACATGGTGGGACTCATGATCTAGGCAAATAAGACAAAAATAAATGAATTAATGTCTAAGTGGGTAATACTATGGGTTTGATTATTCTAACACTTATACCATAAGTGTCTTATCTAAAGACACCGAATATGTTTGATTCCTTGACCAATATATTTGAAGGGAAGAACATAAATCAAAATATGACTTTGAGAAAATAGTTGAAGAATGTGAAGATCTAGAATGCAGAGACCATACAGTCATACTTTACAAGGGTCTCTCAAATCAAAGAACAACTTGTAGTAGAAGAAGAAGAAGTGGAGAATGCAGAAGTTTTGATAACCACCTTGAATGGCCTCCTAGGATCATGGGATTCATTCATTCATGGAATGTGTGCCAGAAGGAAGTGATTACTTTCAGCAGACTCTGGGAAGAGCACACACAAGAAGAAGATCGAATCATAAAAAGAGAAAAGAAGCTGGGAGCAACTGAAGATCAAGCTCTCACCATCCAAAGAAGATGCCTCAAGCAATGAGGAATATGAAGAACTCAACTCTTGAAGAACCTCTTATCCATCTTAGCATTTGGATAAGAAATGATGCTGTTATGAATGAAGAAGATGATGAAGCTGAAAGAAGGAGTCTACCCAGGAAAAAAATAAAGATAAGTATTCAATTGTCATTTCATGATATTGTTTTTGTTATGCAGTTGTTTATATTCAGTTGATGTATTATGCATAATAGAATGTTTGCATTAATGACAATATACTACTAATATGCATGTGATGGGTAAGTAGCTCATGGTGCTATACAACTCTTCATTGCTACTTATTTAGAATGAAACCTATTTGCTGACATATTGGATTAGTGCACAATCTCAACGTTGTCCTGGTAGAGATGGAATGCATCTAGAAAGTTTCCGTGAGATATGGATGGATGTTGTATTGGCTAAAGTAGTTGCATGATCATATATTTATGCATAAGAGTTTGCCTTTATGAATATTCCTTATGAAATGTTTCTAACCATACAAATGCATTTGACTTGTAGGAAAGATCGCGTACATAATTGCCTACAAGCAAAGAAGGATGAGACTTGTTTCGAAGAACAAGTGACGGCAGTTCAGGATAAAGAATAATATGATGTATGCAGCGACATCATTGATGCAAAACCTTCCAGCTATGAAGAAGTAACCAAGAAGAAATGGAAGACTAGTTCAATAAGAATGATGTCTAGGATGCAATATCGATATGTGAAGGAAAGTTCGTAGTTCCATCATGCAATAGATGGAAACATCGTGGGATACAAGGCAAGATTCGTAGCACGAGGCTTCTGACGAAAAGAGTGCATAGAGTATGAAAGATAGAGGGAGTATGATGCTTCACTTTAGAGGGAGTGACTACAGAATATCCCGAGGTTCTACATAGCTTACTGGAGACTCTAGGATTTACTGAGAGTAAAGATAATTCCAACCTTTTCCTCAAGGTTGAAGGTGGAAGACCAATGATGCTCCTATTATATGTCGATGACTTGTTCCTGACAGAAGTTGCAAGAAGGAGACTTGTTTCCGAGTTCAAGATGAAGGACTTGGATATGATGCACTACTTTCTAGGCATGGAGGTGTGGTAGAATCTCCCTGGGACAAGGGAAGTATGCAATAGAGATCCTGAAGAGGTCCAGGATGATGGACTACAAGGCCATGACCACACCTATGGCATCGAAACTCAAGCTACTAAGTCTTGCTTCATCACAGTTGGTTTATGCCATGATGTATCGTCAGATGATTGGGTGCCTTATGTACCTAACAAATAGGAGACCAATTCCTGACAGATCCGAGACATGTTCACTTGATTGCTGCAAAGCATATTCAGAGGTACCTTAAGGGTACAGTTGATTATGGGCTCAAGTATGAGGCAAATCAAGAGATTAACCTGGAAGGTTATGTTGATTCAGATTGGGCAGGCAGTGCCATCGATAGGAAGAACACTTCAGAGTGTTGCTTTAGTATCGGATCAGGTGTGGTCTCTTTGTTTAGCAGGAAGCAATCCTGTGTGGTACTGAGTACAACTGAAGCAGACTATGTCGCAGGTTGTTCAGCTAGTTGTGAGGTAGTATGGCTGAGGAAGCTACTGTCTGATTTATTTGATCTCTAGTTGGATGCTACTTGTATATATTGCGACAAACATAGTTGTGTGAATTTGTTTGAGAACCTAGTGTTCCATGACAAGTCGAAGCATATCGAGATCAAATATCACTATATCAGGGATATGGTGTAGAGAGGAGCAGTGAAGCTCCAGTATGTTGCGAAAAATGAATATATAGCTGATGTGTTGACTAAGCCATTGGCCAGAGTGAAGTTTGAATACTTTAGGGAGAATCTTGGTGTTCTCCAGATCGAGGTTCCCTCCAAGGGGAAGTGATGAGTCCATGAGCCATTCTGACATGGTGAGAGGATTAGTTCCTTCCATGGTCAAATGTAAGGGCTGAGCCATTCTGTCATGGTGATAGGATTGGTTCCTTCCATGTCAGATATGAGTGTTGAGACATTATGATGTGACTATAGGATTGGTTCCTACATGATCAGATATAAGTGCTGATTTCCATTCTCTGAATGGAGGTACCTGGTCAGTTACTAGGAATACTCAGTCTGGGACTAAGGGCCATTTTGATATGACTGTTGGATGTAGTCTCACATGATCAGATATAAGTGTAGGGACATTCTGATGTGATTGAGGGATGTGTTCCCACTTGATCATATATAAGGGCTGATGCCATTCTCTGAATGGAGGTACCTAGTCCATTACCAGGAATACTCAGTCTAGGACTGAGGGCCATTCTGATATGACTGTGGGATGTAGTCTCACATGATC
The DNA here is from genome assembly GCA_001517045.1 of Pseudotsuga menziesii. Taxonomy (NCBI): domain Eukaryota; kingdom Viridiplantae; phylum Streptophyta; class Pinopsida; order Pinales; family Pinaceae; genus Pseudotsuga; species Pseudotsuga menziesii. Next base: position 227,074 of record LPNX010994698.1, read on the forward strand.
AGATATAAGTGCAGGGCCATTTTGATGTAATTAAGGGATATATTCCCACTTGATCAGATATAAGGGCTGATGCCATTCTCTGGGATAATGGAGGCACCTGCTCAGTTACCAGGAACCCTCAGTCTGGGACTGAGATCCATTCTGACATGGTGAGAGGATTAAGTTCCTTCCATGGTCAGATGTAAGGGATGGGACATTTTGACATGGTGAGAGGATCCAATTTCCTTCCATGGTCGTATGTAAGGGCTGGGCCATTCTAACATGGTGAGAGGATTAAGTTCCTTCCATGGTCAGATGTAAGGGCTGGGCCATTCTGACATGGTGAGAGGATTAATTTCCTTCCATGGTCAAATGTGAGGGCCAGGCCATTCTGACATGATGGTGGATGTGTTCCTCTCATGGTTAGATGTGAGTGCTGGGCATGCCTTTCTGACGATTCAAGGTTAGATATAAGCGCTGAAGAAGACCTACATGGAGGCTAGGCCTACAACCAACATGAAAAAGGGATGGCTCTGTAGAACTTCCTGTGACGAGAAGAATCATGAGATAGCACCAGTGATGATGATCGAGTGATGATCCAGCAGTGATGATACAGATCGAGTTATGATCTAGATCCAATGATGATGATACAGATCGAGTGATGATCCAGATCCAGATGAAGATGACTTGAAGATGATGAGAACTCGATGATGATCCAGATGATATAGAGAAGAAGACTTGTGCTGATAAATTGTGTCGAGAGATACCTTCCTAGTTAAGAGGGAGTGTTGATGTAATTTTAACTTTGGAATGTAGTCACTTGTATATTGTACCCCGATATTTATTTCAGGAAGTGTTTGTAATGTAATTGAGTCATGTCATGCCCCAATGTTTCGATTGGGAGTTTCTATAATGTGAACAAGTCATGTCAAGTCATTGTGTGTAACCCTCCTATTGATCAAGGGTTAAAGTCCCCATAGTTGTGGGGCCCTAGGGTTATTAGACTATCCTAGAGAAGTCGACCCTAGGTGAGTTATTGTAAGTTGGGGCAATAGTCCCCACCATTGTCGCGAGGGAAAAGTCCCCACAAGTTAAGGGGCACTAGGGTTATTAGACTCTCCTAGAGATGTCGGCTCTAGTAAGTAATTGTTAAGTGAAGCCAAAATGTTGGAGTGGACATCAAGTGAACGAAAGGGTATAAATACAGAGCGAGCCTCTCTATTTATCACACACACACTCACTCACTAGGGTGCATGAGTGAGATAGAAGTTGATGGGATCAGAGAGAGAGACTATTGCTTTCGGGAGATCATCTTTATGTTTTCGGATTTTACTTTTGGTGTTGATTCTATCTCTGAGGAAGTTACGGGGTTTTCTCCTTTATGGTTTCCTAGAGGAAAATTCTTTGTCTCTTGTCTCTTGTGTTTATTGCTGTGCATGTTATTCTCTCATTTAAAGATCCTAAGATCATAATGCTAGCTTGAATGATAAAAATCTAACACAAGATACTTCCACCAAGTTACACATCTACTAAAGACACTCTCAAATTTAGTACTTGATACGAGGATATCACAAGCAAGAGAGTTGCAAGGGGCATTAGAAGTTGACATTGACATAGGGGTGTGACTACTACAAATCATTCCATAGGTGATCACAACGGGGTATGAGGATGCAAATTCTACAAAACAAGGGCACGACTTAATTGGTCTCAACTTAAACCTAATTTCGATGCCTACGCTGGGAAGAATTCAGATCTTAGCAAGAGAAGAGATAAGAGACCACAAAGAGACAGTCCATGATCAACTAGTTCAGTCCAAACAACAAGAAGAAAGCACTAGAGAGGAACTTTAGTGACTAAAAGGTAAAAGGTGCCAAACATAAGTGAAAAGACAAAGGAATTCACAGACAAGAAAATACTGGAGAGAGAAGTATCCTTGGCCTGCAAAGAGATACTGAAAGTTAGTCTAGGTGTGTTGGCAGAGGAAAAAGTATTGCGAATATGGAAAGTTGTCATAGATCTGCGTAAGGAAAATGAAGAGTTGCAGGATAGAGAGGTACCCAACATATTTCCAAGGAAACTAACAGAAAGGAGAATTTCAATTGAATATGCCACAACAGATATGGTGGAGCTAGAGAAGGAAACAAAGATGATTACGGAGGAAATAACGCAGTTTTGGGGGATCTTGGTACATGATGAGCAGTTGCACCAACTAGATGTCGAACTTGGCAAAGAAGAAGTTCAGTTGATAGTGTTGTGGGTGTTATCACTCTAGGAAACTCCTTTAGGTTGCAGCTCAAGGATGCTTGGTAACTTAAATGTTTTTATGGTTTTCTAAGTGGATCAAGTCAGGTGACATAGAAGACCTCACACTCTTAAAGCATAAATGAAACTCAATCAAATATAAGGCTTATAACTACCACTGTTTAGAGGTTTGATAATAGGGTGAAAGGTTGGAGAACTTATCATGCTGGTAGATTCATACATAAGACAATTATATATAAATGGCTAATCATAACGAGGAAGGTGCTTGTAATTCAAATCATTAACATGCAGATAGGATGACAGCTATTAGACATCAAATAATATGAATAAACCTGAACAACACATTCAAGCATAAGCACAGAATAGACAAGAAATGGAAGCTAAACATATGATGGAAAAAGAGCTTATATTAGGTCATGAGAAATATGAGAAACTTGATAATAGTAATGGTCTATAGGTCCCCGAAGTCGAACCCCTTATATAAAATAAGTATTAGGCTTTATAGACTTTACAAAAATATTCAGATCCTAAAAAATTGGATTTGATTTACTAAAAATAGACAAAATAATTGTTTTTTGCAGAATTAGGTCAAAAACCCTAATTTAACTACTAGTTTAACTGACTCTAACACTTGTTCACTCTTTGAACCTTTTGACGACTGTAGTGAGTACTAAAGGAAAACTGTAACTAGTCCTCTAATGGATGAGCCACTATTGGTTAAAATAGGTAGGGTTTTGTGACCCTCTCCTCTTTGATGTATCCCCAAAACTGGAATAGATTTCCTTTGATGGTGTACGTCGGTAGCTTCCAGCTTTTACCCTTCATCCCTGAGCTAGGTATATTTACCAAAACTGGTCCTTTATGCAAAAATTGCTTTCCACACCTCTTTCTGCTATCGGTGGTTAAGGAGTCAAAATTTCGGGTCTGTTAGCTGCCGAAAGCGCTGCTTTCGGTGGCTAATGAACTACTTCAGCGTCCGCCTAAGTCGCCGAAAGCCCTGTTCTTGAAATTTTTTTAGGAAACCTCCCAAATTATATTTTTCAGTTTTGTTGCTTACCTTCTGACCTTTCTTCATCCCGCTCAACGTTTGGAGGATCAACAGCAGCCTTGATTGATTTTGGATTTTGAAGGCTTACCGTTGCTTCAACTAGGGTTTCTAGTGAAAAATGAGTGCTAGGGTTTGGTCTGGAGTTCTTCACCTGCAGCCTTAGAATCTTGATCATCCTGTACAAACTGATGTTGTCCTTCATGTATCTTAGGTTTCTTCTTTTAAGCAAGATATACATTCCTCTCATCTCTAGGAAAGAATTGTGCAAATCCTTGTTTCTCTTGGTCAACATGCCATTATTCCTTTTTATCTCTCTTTCTAAAACTTCCAACTCATACACTTGTCTCAGCAACTGGTTTACTTTTTGTGCCCTGGACTTGCTAGAGGAAGCTTTTTCCACTGGTTCATCCTGATATTTTGGTGTGGGTGATGGAATTTCTTCATTTTCTGCTACCGCCTGCTCTACTAGGTCGGCACGTTCCTCCCTTTCTTCTTATGAATCTGAGTAGGGCAGATTTAGAATGTTTCCACTTTGTGCTATGATTTCCTTACCATTTTCACTGAAGTCTAGGTTTCTTTTAGCCTGCTTGGTTTTGGATGAGGAATAAGGATGATCTACTGTTGTTGGTGAAATGGCCCTTCTTTTCCTCTTTCCATTCCTGGGGGTGGTAGATTTCCTCGAAGGAGACTTTCCCTTCTCTTCTAGTTGTAGGCCTTCTTCAAAACCATTTCAAAACAAGAAATGTGTCCATGTCATATTTCTCCTCTTCAACAATTCTTGGATAAGGAGTTGTATAAGGCCATGGTGAGACAATATTCCAACAATATTGGTTGGCTGAGCCTTCACCTGGTGTGCCATTTTTTCTAGGCTCCTGTGTAAGTAGAAAGGTGAATTTAGAGTAAATTCAGAGGGCTCTTTCCTGTGAAATAGTTCATTAGTTTGAAATTATAGATCATGGCCCTGTTGTATTTAACTTCACAAGTTATATATACCACAATGGATTTCAGTAATTGCTGCCATTTTTCTTCTAGCCAGGTGGATGGAACACTTTTCTTCCACAACATCTCCTTGTATTCGGGCTTCAAATAGGATCTGAACTCCACATCTTTAGGAATGGTGGTCTTAAACCACTTCTCCCCAGTTCTTGGGAGTTCAGTCACCTCTGCAATTAGGGTTTCATCCACCATGAATTCCTTCTTACCTATGAGTGCCTTGGAGCCATCGAAAGAGAGAGCAAATGCCTCAGCCACCTGATGGTGTGAACCTTGAATTTTCTCACAAAATTTGTAGCAGCCTGCATCTTTGAACAACTAGCAGACTTCTGGATGAGATTCTAGGTAGCCGATGTATCCTAGTTCTTGTCTGAGAGGAGGCCCTCCCTTCTTCATTTTTTGAATTGTGCTCCTGAGTGCTTGCAAAAATTGAATTCAAAACTTGTGGAAGAGTTTAGCAGGCTGATATTCAGAGGTCTTTTAGTATTAAGGATGCATGTAATCAAAAGTGGAGTGTAATGGAGGTAGGGAACTGATTTTGAGGGTTTCAATTACTTTGTAAGTGCTTAAGTGAGAGGACTATGGATTTTGATGATATCTTTGAGATGGCTTGCCCAATAATCATTTTTAATTCAAACTTGATATTCAGTGGAGATTTTCTGTAGTCGTGGGACAGGTAGGGGGAAAATTAGGGTTTTTCTTCCCATCGATCAAGTTAGACTAATAACTACCTCTTCAATCATCAACTGATGCTTTACTGCACCTTCCCCATCCTTTTGATGGTTTACTTTGGTAAATTATGACCTGTATTGTGCTGACGAGTTTTGATTTGATAGACAGTTAGCCGTTTCCTCTTTCGGCCTTTTCAGTGGTTAAGAGTGCCCAGGGTTTTTTCTGCTAGCTGTCAAAAGATGAGCTTTCAGTGGGTAATGAACTACTGACATATTCACCCAAGCCACCGAAAGACGCCTGTGTTTTATTTTCTTTCAGTGGTTAAGGTCCTCCTTCGATTTCTCTCTAAGCTGTGAAACCAAAACTTTTTGGTGGCTAATGAGCGCCTAAGAATCTCACCTAAGCCACCGAAAATCCTTTTCCCAGATTTTTAACGAAACCGTCACAAGCCAACTTTCGATGGATAACCGTGGTCCTGCGCTAAACCGTTATCTGTAGAAATCAAAGCTTTTTGGTGGCTAATGAGCTGTTGGAAAGCTTTCTTAAGCCACTGAAAGCTAAAAATTTTAATTTTATCATATAACAAAACATTATAGATCCTTATTTTGTTAGCCACCCTAAAATCCTTCATAATACGACTTGAAATATTGATTTTATCAAAAGATAAATTGCCTGAGTGAACTTATTGAAAACTAAATTTATTTTGGGAGATAACATTTGGCCCCTACTTGGGGATGGGAACCTTCTTGTGAGGTCCTAAGAATCCCAGAGCAAAATTCCTTTCCTGGAAAAAAAATAAAAATTTAAAAACTATCTTCTACTGTTCCATTGGGCACGGAGTTTATTTTGTAAGCAAAAAGCAACCTACCAACTAATATTTTGCAATAACAAGGCCTCAGAGTCTCAGATAAAATAGAGTTTCAAAAATCGCGCATTTACTGGGCCATCAAACACCTCCTCGCCTTCCATATTTTGCAACTTGAGGTGTTGTTCTACTGTATTTGAGCTATCACAAAAAGGCCAATCCACAGAGAGTCAAACTTTCCATGTTTTCCCTTGTCTTTGCTGATGACATCCCACTTGAGGACCCAATATCCAACCTAAAAATTGTCCATTTTTCCCCTTTTGTTAAAAATAACCTTGATCTTTTGAATTTCCTATCACTTGTCCCCTGACTTGCTGTAACTCCACCAAATCCATCCTCCTCCTCACCATATCATTCGGTTCATCTTGCTCCTCCTAGAAGAATTTTGCTACTGGAAGAATTAGCTGAATGGAAAAAATGGCCTCAGTACCATAAACTAATTTGAGGGGGGAAGTCGCGATAGATCTTTTGTCAGTTACCCTATCAGCCCATAAAGAAAAGTTTAGCTTAGAATCCCAACTTTTCTGATTTGTCTCCAATAGTTTTCTGATGATCCTGACTAGGTTTTTGTTGGATAACTTAGCCAACCCATTGCCTTGAGGGTAATAAGATGCGGAATGCACCAGCTGAATGCCCATTGAATCACACATGTTAACCAATGCCCTGACTTTTAAATCTGGTGCATTATCAGTTACTAGCCTTACTAGGCAACCAAACCTGATAAATATATTCTCATATAAAAACTTCATGATGACCTGATGAGTTGCATTCCTGGTGGGTACTACCTCTATCCACTTGGTGAAGTAGTATATGGCTATTAGGATCCATTTGTGCTGACCACTGGATGAGGGATTTATTTCACCTATGAAATCCAGGCCCCATTGCTGGAAAGCACCACTCACTTCAATAGGTCTAAGGGGCAAGGATCTGAGTTGCTGCTTCCTTATAAATGTTTGGCACTGGTCACAGGCTCTCACAAAGGTACACATACCAACAAAAAAGATAGGCCAATAGTACCCAGTGCTCAGAATCTTGTGGGATGTGGTCTTCCAGTAATGATGGCCTCCACATGTGCTTTAATGAAAGTGATCCATGACTTGAACTGATTCTTCTTTATCTAGACATCTCAACAAAACACTAGGCAGATATTTCCAATACAACATTTTATCAACTATACAAAATTTAACAGACTTCAGTTTAAGAGCTTGTGCTTGATTTGGAGTGAGACTAGGAGGAACTTCTATTTTTTGCAGGAAATGAATAATAAGTGAGTACCACTCACATGAGGACAAGTTTACTACTACTTTAGTTTGCAAATTTGCTGAATTTACACAAGTGAAATTCATCCCCAAAAGTTCACAGTTTTCTTTGGCCATGAGTTTGGCCAGGCCTTGGCCTTTCACTAACTTGGTGGGCTTTACTTCTATGTCAAAATCGATGATCTTGGAAATCCATTTACCTCTCTTTCCATCAATGTCATGTTGAGTCAACACATCCTTCATAGCGGCTTAATGGACATAGGCAAGGACTTTTGCATGTAGAATGTAAATCCTGAAAGTTTTCAATGACTTGATAAGAGCATAAGCCTGCTTCTCGATGGGATGATACTTCAGTTCAGCGTCCCTCAATGCTTGCTGAAGAATGCAATTGGGTGATCAAGAACTTCATCATATTTTTTTAATAGTACAGTTGCCACTGTGTCATAGGATGTAAAGGAGAAAATTTAGAAACCCTTGGTATAGTCTAGACTAATCAGGGTGGGAGCTTCCATGATAGCCTTCTTGATGTCTTCAAAAGAGCTTCTTGCTTGGTCAGTCCATTTGATTTCTGCATCCTTTTTCAACATAGATGTTATGTGTTTTACCAACTCAGAAAAGTTAGGGATGAACCTCCTAAATTTTTTTATCTTACCCATAAATGACTGAATATCCCTTTTTGACCTAGGTATGGACAACTTCTGGATTCCTTCAACCTTAACAGGATCAATCTTCACACCTTCAGCTAAGACTATGTGACCTAGGAGTTTCCCCTCACTGAGTGCAAATTGGGACTTCTTAGGGTTGAGTGTTATCCCAAATTTCCTACATTTCAAAAATACCCTCCTCAAGTGATGCAAATGTTCTTCATGGCTGTGAGAGTAAATAGTGAGGTCATCCAGGTATACAAGCACAAATTTGTCTTTTAGTCCTACAACAGCTAGGTCCATGGCTCTCTGAAAAGTGGCCCCAACATTCATCAGTCTAAATGGCATTTTGGCATACATGAAAGTGTCCCAGGGAGTGGTAAAAGTAGTCTTCTCTTGGTCACCAGGGTGCACAACAACTTGATTGTATCCAGAGAATCCATCCAGGAGGGACAAGACACTAGCTCCTGAGACTCTTTGCAATAGGTGTTCCATCTTGGGTAGTGGATAGTTGACTTTCTTGGAGCATTTTTTCAGATTTCTGAAATCCACACATAACCTAATCTCCCCGTTCTTCTTCCTTACCACCACTAAGTTTGCAATCCATTTGGAATACCTGAGGGGAATTATGATTTTGTATTTGAGGAGCTTATGGATTTATTTTTCAACTACAGGTAGTAGGAGAGGGTTGATGGATCTCGGATTCTGTTTGAAAGGGATGGTGTCCTTCTCCAAGGGAATCCTATGTTGGATGATATTGGTGTTATATGTTTTCAAGTCACTGTACTCCTAGGAAAAGATATCATCAAATTCTTTCATCAAGCCAAAAAATTTGTACCTTTGATCAGCAGTCAACTCAGTGGACAGATTTATAGGTTTTGGAAGACTTTGGCTACCAATGTTTTTCTCTTGGACAACAGGGTCTTGCTCCTTTTTGGCAGGATTTAGAGGGATGTCATTGTGGTCAAATAACTCTTCCAAGGGTACCAGACCCTGAGGTATATAATTGTTGGGTAACTGAACAATATTCTGATGAACTACTTTATCTTTCAACTTGAGCTGCTGGGACTCTTCATGTTTAGGTTTTCTTGATCTATATTCATATCAGAGAATTCATCTACTACCTAGAAAAATTTACTAAGCTCATCATCATTCTCAAACACCTTCTAAAATTTCACATTATCTGGTAGGGAAGGTCTATACTTGACTTGAATGTCATAGCTGAGCCTAGGAGGTAAAGGGGGAACAAACATACTTGCAAAGATAGCAAGGGAATCAACCAGGTGATTCATAGCCCTAGGTATATATGACAGTTCAAAAAACATGAAGGAGTCTCTGAGTTTCCATACCTCATCCCTGTAAGCCTTTAGTCTCACATTCTTTGCTTGAAAGGTGTTGCTGACCTGCTGTATAATAAGGTTTGCATCTCCAAATATTTTCATGCACATGATCCCCATTCCCTTGGCATATTTCACTCCTAAAAGGAATGCTTCATATTCTGCTATATTGTTAGTGGTTTTAAAATCAAGCTTATAAGATAGATGAATAGTCTCTTTGGATGGAGAGATCAACACTACATCTGCACCTACTGAGGCTTGAGTGCTAGCCCCATCAAAATACATGTTCCAGACTGATGTGGTCACTTCTTCGGGCTGCTGACAGATGGGATTTGTAAGTTGGACTGGTATTTGCTAGGAATCATCTATCTACAGAATGCATGGCCCAAAATATGTGTCTACTGCATAGATGGGGTGGTTCACAAAATTATTTTCATTGCCTATGATGTAGGCAAGATTATTTTTTCTATAAAGCCTCTTGGTCTTCCCCCCAAACATTGGGATTGTAGCATATGTATGCTCCATTTGAAGGGTACTACCCAGCCTTTTAATCCATGATCGAGACAGTAAGAGACCAAATTTAGGAGGGATGTCAGCTACCACAATGTCCACCACTATGCTTTTTGAGGGTAGCTGAGATAGGTTTACAACGAGGTCTTTGATGAGGCCCAAGCACTTGAGGACCCAATCTCCAACCTGAAAATTGTCCATTTTTTCCCTTTTGTTAAAAATAACCTTGATCTTTTGAATTTCCTATCACTTGTCCCCTGACTTGCTATAACTCCACCAAATCCATCCTCCTCCTCACCATATCATTCGGTTCATCTTGCTCCTCCTAGAATAATTTTGCTACTGGAAGAATTAGCTGAATGGAAAAAATGGCCTCAGTACCATAAGATAATTTGAGGGGGGAAGTTGCGATAGATCTTTTGTCAGTTACCCTATTAGCCCATAAAGAAAAATTTAGCTTAGAATACCAACTTTTATGATTTGTCTCCAATAGTTTTTTGATGATCCTGACTAGGTTTTTGTTGGATGACTTAGCCAAGCCATTGGCTTGAGGGTAATAAGAGGTGGAATGCACCAGCTGAATACCCATTGAATCACATATGTTAACCAATGCCCTGACTTTGAAATCTAGTGCATTATCAGTTAATAGCCTTACTAGGCAACCAAACCTGATAAATATATTCTCATATAAAAACTTCATGATGACCTGATGAGTTGCATTCCTGGTGGGTACTACCTCTATCCACTTGGTGGAGTAGTATATGGATACTAGGATCCATTTGTGCTAACCACTAGATGAGGGATTTATTTCACCTATGAAATCCAGGCCCCATTGTTGGAAAGGACCATTCACTTCAATAGGTCTAAGGGGCAAGGATCTGAGTTGCTGCTTCCCTATAAATATTTGGCACTGGTCACAGGCTCTCACAAAGGTACACATACCAACAAAAACGATAGGCCAATAGTACCCAGGCCTCAGGATCTTGTGGGATGTGGTCTTCCAGTAATGATGGCATCCACATGTGCTTTAATGAAAGTGATGCATGACTTGAACTGATTCTTCTTTATGTAGACATCTCAACAAAACACTAGGCCGATCTTTCCAATACAACATTTTATCAATTATACAAAATTTAACAGTCTTCAGTTTAAGAGCTTGTGCTTGATTTGGAGTGAGACCAGGAGGAACTTCTATTTTTTGCAGGCAATGAATAATAAGTGAGTACCACTCACATGAGGACAAGTTTACTGCTACTTTAGTTTGCAAATTTGCTGAATTTACACAAGTGAAATTCATCCCCAAAAGTTCACAGTTTTCTTTGGCCATGAGTTTGGCCAGCCCTTGGCCTTTCACTAACTTGGTGGGATTTACTTCTATGTCAAAATCGATGATCTTGGCAATCCATTTACCTCTCTTTCCATCAATGTCAGGTTGAGTCAACACATCCTTCATAGCGGCTTAAGGGACACAGGCAAGGAATTTTGCATGTAGAATCCAAATCCTGAAAGTTTTCAATGACTTGATAAGAGCATAAGCCTGCTTCTCGATGGGATCATACTTTAGTTCAGCATCCCTCAATGTCTTGCTGAATAATGCAATTGGGTGATCAAGAACTTCATCATCTTTTTTTAATAGTACAGTTGCCACTGTGTCATAGGATGTAAAGGAGAAAATTTAGAAACCCTTGGTATAGTCTAGACTAATCAGGGTGGGAGCTTCCATGATAGCCTTCTTGATGTCTTCAAAAGAGCTTCTTGCTTGGTCAGTCCATTTGATTTCTGGATCCTTTTTCAACATAGATGTTATGTGTTTTACCAACTCAGAAAAGTTAGGGATGAACCTCCTAAAATTATTATCTTACCCATAAATGACTGAATATGCCTTTTTGACCTAGGTATGGACAACTTCTGGATTCATTCAACCCTAACAGGATCAATCTTCACACCTTCAGCTGAGACTATGTGACCTAGGAGTTTCCCCTCACTGAGTGCAAATTGGGACTTCTTAGGGTTGAGTGTTATCCCAAATTTCCTACATTTCAAAAATACCCTCCTCAAGTGATGCAAATGTTCTTCATGGCTGTGAGAGTAAATAGTGAGGTCATCTAGGTATATAAGCACAAAATTGTCTTTCAGTCCTACAAAAGCTAGGTCCATGGCTCTCTGAAAAGTGGCCCCAGCATTCATCAGTCCAAATGGCATTTTGGCATACATGAAAGTGCCCCGGGGAATGGTAAAAGTAGTCTTCTCTTGGTCATCAGGGTGCACAACAAATTGATTGTATCCAGAGAATCCATCCAGGAACGACAAGACACTAGCTCCTGAGACTCTTTGCAATAGGTGTTCCATCTTGGGTAGTGGATAGTTGACTTTCTTGGAGCATTTGTTCAGATTTCTGAAATCCACACATAACCTGATCTCCCCATTCTTCTTCCTTACCACCACTAAGTTTGCAATCCATTTGGAATACCTGAGGGGAATTATGATTTTGTATTTGAGGAGCTTATGGATTTATTTTTCAATTACAGGTAGTAGGAGAGGATTGATGGATCTCGGATTCTGTTTGAAAGGGATGGTGTCCTTATCCAAGGGAATCCTATGTTGGATGATATTTTTGTTATAGGGTTTCAAGTCACTGTACTCCCAGGAAAAGATATCATCAAATTCTTTCATAAGGCCACAAAATTTGGACCTTTGCTCAGCAGTCAACTCAGTGGATAGATTTATAGGTTTTGGATGACTTTGGCTACCAATGTTTTGCTCTTGGACAACAGGGTCTTGCTCCTTTTTGGCAGGATTTAGAGGGATGTCATTGTGATCAAATAACTCTTCCAAGGGTACCAGACCCTGAGGTATATAATTTTTGGGTAACTGAACAATATTCTGATGAACTACTTTATCTTTCAACTTGAGCTGCTGGGATTCTTCATGTTTAGGTTTTCTTGATCTATATGCATATCATAGAATTCATCTACTACCTAGAGGAATTTACTAAGCTCATCATCATTCTCAAACACCTTCTAAAATTTCACATTATCTGGTAGGGAAGATCTGTACTTGACTTGAATGTCATAGCTGAGCCTAGGAGGTAAAGGGGGAACAAACATACTTGCAAAGATAGCTAGGGAATCAACCAGGTGATTCATAGCCCTAGGTATATATGACAGTTCAAAAAACATGAAGGAGTCTCTGAGTTTCCATACCTCATCCCTGTAAGGCTTCAGTCTCAAATTATTTGCTTGAAAGGTGTTGCTGACCTGCTGTATAATAAGGTTTACATCTCCAAATATTTTCATGCACATGATCCCCATTCCCTTGGCATATTTCACTCCTAACATGAATGCTTCATATTCTTCTATATTGTTAGTGGTTTTAAAATCAAGATTATAAGATAGATGAATAGTCTCTTTGGATGGAGAGATCAACACTACACCTGCACCTGCTGAGGCTTGAGTGCTAGCCCCATCAAAATATATGATCCAAACTGATGTGGTCATTTCTTCGGGGTGCTGACAGATGGGATTTGTAAGCTGGACTGGTATTTGCTAGGAATCATCTATCTACAAAATGCATGGCCCAAAATATGTGTCACAAAAATAGATGGGGTGGTTCACAAAATTATTTTCATTGCCTATGATGTAGGCAAGCTTATTTTTTCTATAAAGCCTCTTGGTATCCCCCGCAAACATTGGGATTGTAGCATATGTATGGGCCATTTGAAGGGTTCTACCCAGCCTTTTAATCCATGATCGAGACAGTAAGAGACCAAATTTAGGAGGGATGTCAACCACCACAATGTCCACCACTATGCTTTTTGAGGGTAGCTGAGATAGGTTTACAACGAGGTCTTTGATGAGGCCCAAGCACTTGAGGACCCAATCTCCAACCTGAAAATTGTCCATTTTTTCCCTTTTGTTAAAAATAACCTTGATCTTTTGAATTTCCTATCACTTGTCCGTTGACTTGCTGTAACTCCACCAAATCCGTCCTCCTCCTCACCATATCATTTGGTTCATCTTGCTCCTCCTAGAAGAATTTTGCTATTGGAAGAATTAGCTGAATGGAAAAAATGGCCTCAATACCATAAACTAATTTGAGGGGGGAAGCTGCGATAGATCTTTTGTCAGTTACCCTATCAGCCCATAAAGAAAAGTTTAGCTTAGAATCCCAACTTTTATGATTTGTCTCCAATAGTTTTCTGATGATCCTGACTAGGTTTTTGTTGGATGACTTAGCCAAGCCATTTCCTTGAGGGTAATAAGATGTGGAATGCACCAGTTGAATGCCCATTGAATCACACATGTTAACCAATGCCCCGACTTTGAAATCTGGTGCATTATCAGTTACTAGCCTTACTAGGCAACCAAACCTGATAAATATATTCTCATATAAAAACTTCATGATGACCTGATGAGTTGCATTCATGGTGGGTACTACCTCTTTCGACTTGGTGAATTAGTTTATGGCTACTAGGATCCATTTGTGCTAACCACTGGATGAGGGACTTATTTCACCTATGAAATCCAGGCCCCATTGCTGGAAAGGACCATTCACTTCAATAGGTCTAAGGGGCAAGGATCTGAGTTGCTGCTTCCCTATAAATCTTTGGCACTGGTCACAGGCTCTCACAAAGGTACAAGTACCAACAAAAACGATAGGCCAATAGTACCCAGCCCTCAGAATCTTGTGGGATGTGGTATTCCAGTAATGATGGCCTCCACATGTGCTTTAATGAAAGTGATGCATGACTTGAACTGATTCTTCTTTATGTAGACATCTCAACAAAACACTAGGCAGATCTTTCCAATACAACATTTTATCAATTATACAAAATTTAACAGACTTCAGTTTAAGAGCTTGTTCTTGATTTGGAGTGAGACCAGGAGGAGCTTCTATTTTTTGCAGGAAATGAATAATAAGTGAGTACCACTCACATGAGGACAAGTTTACTGCTACTTTAGTTTTCAAATTTGCTGAATTTACACAAGTGAAATTCATCCCCAAAAGTTCACATTTTTCTTTGGCCATGAGTTTGGCCAGCCCTTGGCCTTTCACTAACTTGGTGGGCTTTACTTCTATGTCAAAATCGATGATCTTGGAAATTCATTTACCTCTCTTTCCATCAATGTCAGGTTGAGTCAACACATCCTTCATAGCGGTTTAAGGGACATAGGCAAGGACTTTTGCATGTAGAATGTAAATCCTGAAAGTTTTCAATGACTTTGTAAGAGCATAAGCCTGCTTCTCGATGGGATGATACTTCAGTTCAACATCCCTCAATGTCTTGCTGAAGAATGCAATTGGGTGATCAAGAACTTCATCATCTTTTTTTAATAGTACAGTTGCCACTGTGTCATAGGACGTAAAGGAGAAAATTTAGAAACCCTTGGTATAGTATAGACTAATCAGGGTGGGAGCTTCCATGATAGCCTTCTTGATGTCTTCAAAAGAGCTTCTTGCTTGGTCAGTCGATTTGATTTTTGCATCCTTTTTCAACATAGATGTTATGTGTTTTACCAACTCAGAAAAGTTAGGGATGAATCTCCTAAAAAAAATCATCTTACCCATAAATGACTGAATATCCCTTTTTGACCTAGGTATGGACAAATTCTAGATTCCTTCAACCCTAACAGGATCAATCTTCACACCTTCAGCTGAGACTATGTGACCTAGGAGTTTCCCCTCACTGAGTGCAAATTGGGACTTCTTAGGGTTGAGTGTTATCCCAAATTTCCTACATTTCAAAAATACCCTCCTCAAGTGATGGAAATGTTCTTCATGGCTGTGAGAGTAAATAGTGAGGTCATCCAGGTATATAAGCACAAATTTGTCTTTCAGTCCTATAAAAGCTAGGTCCATGGTTCTCTGAAAAGTGGCCCCAGCATTCATCAGTCCAAATGGTATTTTGGCATACATGAAAGTGCCCCAGGGAGTGGTAGAAGTAGTCTTCTCTTGGTCATCAGGGTGCACAACAACTTGATTGTATCCAGAGAATCCATCCATGAATGACAAGACACTAGCTCCTGAGACTCTTTGCAATAGGTGTTCCATCTTGGGTAGTGGATAGTTGACTTTCTTGGAGCATTTGTTCAGATTTCTGAAATCCACACATAACCTAATCTCCCCGTTCTTCTTCCTTACCACCACTAAGTTTGCAATACATTTGGAATACCTAAGGGGAATTATGATTTTGTATTTGAGGAGCTTATAAATTTATTTTTCAATTACAGGTAGTAGGAGAGGATCGATGGATCTCGGATTCTGTTTGAAAGGGATGGTGTCCTTCTCCAAGGGAATCCTATGTTGGATGATATTTTTGTTATAGGGTTTCAAGTCACTGTACTCCCAGGAAAAGATATATTCAAATTCTTTCATCAGGCCACAAAATTTGGACCTTTGATCAGCAGTCATCTCAGTGGACAGATTTATAGGTTTTGGATGACATTGGCTACCAATGTTTTGTTCTTGGACAACAGGGTCTTGCTCCTTTTTGGTAGGATTTAGAGGGATGTCATTGTGATCAAATAACTCTTCCAAGGGTACCAGACCCTGAGGTATATAATTTTTGGGTAACTGAACAATATTCTGATGAACTACTTTATCTTTCAACTTGAGCTGCTGGGATTCTTCATGTTTAGGTTTTGTTGATCTATATGCATATCAGAGAATTCATCCACTACCTAGAGGAATTTACTAAGCTCATCATCATTCTCAAACACCTTCTAAAATTTCACATTATCTGGTAGGGAAGGTCTGTACTTGACTTGAATGTCATAGCTGAGCCTAGGAGGTAAAGGGGGAACAAACATACTTGCAAAGATAGCAAAGGAATCAACCAGGTGATTCATAGCCCTAGGTATATATGACAGTTCAAAAAACATGAAGGAGTCTCTGAGTTTCCATACCTCATCCCTGTAAGCCTTCAGTCTCACATTCTTTGCTTGAAAGGTGTTGCTGACCTGCTGTATAATAAGGTTTGCATCTCCAAATATTTTCATGCACATGATCCCCATTCCCTTGGCATATTTCACTCCTAACAAGAATGCTTCATATTCTTCTATATTGTTAGTGGTTTTAAAATCAAGCTTATAAGATAGATGAATAGTCTCTTTGGATGGAGAGATCAACACTACACCTGCACCTGCTGAGGCTTGAGTGCTAGCCCCATAAAAATACATGTTCCAGACTGATGTGGTCACTTCTTCGGGATGCTGACAGATGGGATTTGTAAGCTAGACTAGTATTTTCTAGGAATCATCTATCTACAGAATGCATGGCCCAAAATATGTGTCTACTGCATAGATGGGGTGGTTCACAAAATTATTTTCATTGTCTATGATGTAGGAAAGCTTATTTTTTCTATAAAGCCTCTTGGTCTCCCCCAAAAACATTGGGATCGTAGCATATGTATGGCCCATTTGAAGGGTACTACCCAGCCTTTTAATCCATGATCGAGAGAGTAAGAGACCAAATTTAGGAGGGATGTCAGCCACCACAATGTCCACCACTATGCTTTTTTAGGGTAGCTGAGATAGGTTTACAACGAGGTCTTTGATGAGGCCCAAGCACTTGACCTTCCTGGAGTCAAAGGAGAACAGATCATGGCAGGGTTTTGTAATGCTGAGGCAAAGCTCATCCGACACATCTTTTGGCATTAGGTTATGGGAAGCTCCTGAGTCTAGCAAACAGTTATGAAGGACCTTATCATGGATATTCAAAGATATGTAGAAAGGTGGGAAAGAATCATTCAGTTGTTCAATCATAGGGCCTAGGGTTACAATAGGTTTATTATCTTGCATATTGACAAAGTCAGTGTCTATCTGTATCTTTGGTTGACAGGATTTCAATATTGATGATTTGAATGCATCATTCTTCATTAGCTCTATTAATGGGAACGAGATCTTCAATTTCTGAATCTCAGACTCAAGATTGAAAGAATAATGCAGTTTGTCATGAACTCTTACCTCTTGTAATGGAGCTTTGAGTTGGACAGGATCAGGGGCTGATGAATGTATTGGCTTTTGTAGCTATTTGGGAATGACAACCATCTTCTTTGGTGGAACAGTAACCGTTTTAGTTGGAGCAGAAGACTGCTTTGCAGGAACATCATTTTTCTTAGGGGGATAAATCAGCCTGGACCTTAGATTATAACCTCCTTGATCATCTACCTGATATACTTTTTTTTTAATGATCTGCTCATTCATTAGGGCTTCCTCATATTATGCATGTGTCAAAAAAGAGTATTCAACTTCATCCTACATGCAGTTGATGTTGTCTTCATCTTCTCCTTCTTCCTGAATGAATTCCGGTTCTTCTTCTAGTACACCATTCTAAAAAGGAGCTCTGATTCTTTGATCTTCAGCTTGATTCCTCTCCCTTTGAAGGATCTGGACTGGGGGGTTACCTCTTCTGTAAGGGACAAAATTAGGGTTTCGGGGAACAAAATCACTTGGCCCTTTATCCCTTGCAGGTATCTACCCTCGGTATTTTAGTTTCGACATTTCAGTAGTCAAATTATCCAACGGTTTGGCCATTTTGTCAATTTTTCTCTCTGATGAAGAAGCCCCAAGAGGGTATGTGGGCTGCTTATTCCTATCTATCTTTCCTTTGACCTTGTAAGATGATACAACGTTAGATTCTACCTCTAACACAACATCCTGCATGAGTGATAGGGAGGAAGGTCTCCCTCTCTGAGGAGAATGCATAAATTAGAGTCAAAGGAATTTGCATAGGTGATCCTGACTGAGGTATCAGTGGGCTTGATCTCAACGGGGATCTTGCTGAACATATTGTTAAACCTTTTGGTGAAGTTGGAGACAGACTCCCCATTCTCCCTTTTCAAGTTGCTTAACTCATTGATATAATAAATGTGGTCTCTCCTCTCTCCCCAATGCTTTAGAAAAATGTCATCTAGGGATTCAATGCCCACTACTAATCCAGCGGGAAATTCCTTGAACCATTTCCTAGCTTGGCTATCTAGGCTTTGCACAAAAACCATAGTCCACACATCTTCTTTTTCTATATTTATGTTCTTAGCATAACTGTAGAATGCTTCTAGGTGTTCTTTAGTTTTGAAATCTCCCTCTCCTATAATTTTAGGCATGTATTTGAGATAGTCTCCAATGGGCATGACCGAGAGGGGGTTAGGTAAATTCAGAGGGGCATACCTAGCTACTAGGATCCTTTCCATTTTGGTCAGAGGGGCAGCCATGTTGGAAATGGGTATGGAAAGGGTGGAAGAAGATACTACTGGTGTGGGTGGTAAATTTATCTCGGTGGAGTCACCATGGATTGGATCTTCACAAGCAGCAGTGCTTGAAGATACCCAAACCCTAAAATTTTCTAATGTATTTATAAATTCCCTGAGAATCAAATGTTTCAGAAGAAGAAATAATAGCAAGAATATGTCTTGAAATACCTGATGTAGCTTCCTTTGCAGTACTGGAGTTCTGCCTTAGCGAATCCCTAGCTCTTATTAGAATCTCTTTTGGATCTGAAACAGGTGTTGCTAGTGGCCCTTGAGGGTTTTCTCTGGTACTTGGTCTTCTTGAAGCCACCTTATTCCAATGGAGTCGCTAGATATATTATTACAACCAGAATAGTGTCCAAAATTTGTCTATCATCGAAGCAACATCTATGTCGTCTTCTAGGGAAGCTGATCTTCAGGCTCCTCTCCCCGGCAATGATGCCACTTTGTTATCACTCCAGGAAACTCCTCTAGGTTGCAGCTCGAGGATCTCTGGTAACATAATTTTTTTTATGGTTTTCTAAGTGGATCAAGTTGGGTGACCTACATGACCTCACACTCTCAAAGCATGCATGAAACTCAATCAAAGATAAGGCTTCTAACTACCACTGTTTAGAGGTTTGCTAATAGGGTGAAAGGATGGAAAACTTATCATGCTAGCAGATTCATACATAAGACAATTATATATAAATGTCTAATCATAACAAGGAAGGTGCTTGTAATTCAAATCATCAACATGCAGATAGAATGAGAACTATTAGACATCAAATAATATGAATAAACCTGAACAACACATTTAAGCATAAGCACATAATAGACAAGAAATGGAAGTTGAACATATGATAGCAAAAGAACTTATATTAGGTTATGAGCAATATGAGAAGCTTGATAATAGTAATGGTCTACAGGTCCCTGAAGTTGAACCCCTTCTATAACATAAGTCATAGGCTTTATAGCCTTTACAAAAATATTCAGATCCTAAAAGAATGGATCTGATTTACTAAAAATAGACAAAATAATTATTTTTTGCATAATTAGGTCAAAATCCCTAATTTAACTACTAGTTTAACTGACTCTAACACTTGTTCACTCTTTGAACCTTTTGATGACTGTAGTGAATACTGGAGGAAAACTGTAACTGGTCTTCTGATGGATGAGTCACTGTTGGTTAAAATAGGTAGTGTTTTGTGTCCCTCTCCTCTTTGATGTATTCCCAAAACTGGAACACACTTCCTTTGATGGTGTACCTCAGCAGCTTTCAGCTTTTACCCTTCATCCCTGAGCTAGTTATATTTACCAAAACTTGTCCTTTATGCCAAAATTTATTTCTATGCTTCTTTCTACTTTCCATGGTTAAGGAGTCAAAATTTCGAGTCTGTTAGCTCCCGAAAGCACTGCTTTCGGTGGCTAATGAATAGCTTCAACGTCAGCCTAAGCCACCAAAATTCCTGTTCTTGTAAAAATTTTAGGCAACCTCCCAAATTATATTTTTAAGTTTTGTTGCTTACTTTCTGACCTTTCTTCAGCCTGCTCAACGTTTGGAGGATCAACAACAACCTGGATTGATTCTGGATTTTGAAGGCTTATCGCTGCTTCAGCCAGGGTTTCTAGTGAAAAATGAGTGCCATGGTTTGGTATGGAGTTCTTTACCTGCAGCCTCAAAAGCATGATCATCCTATACAACCTGGTGTTGTCCTTCATGTATCTTAGGTTTCTTCTTTTCAGCAAGATATACATTCCTCTCATCTCCAGGAAAGAATTATGCAGATGCTTGTTTCTCTTGGTCAACATGGCATTATTACTTTTTATCTCTCTTTCTAAAACTTCCAACTCACACACTTGTCTCAGAAACTGGTTTACTTTCTGTGCCCTGGGATTTCTAGAGGAAGCTTTTTCCATTGGTTCATCCCTATCTTTTGGTGTGGGTGATGGAAGTTATTAATTTTCTGCTACCACAGGCTCTGCTAGGTCAGCACCTTCCTCCCTTAATTCTTCTGAATCTGAGTAGGGAAGATTTAGAATGTTTCAACTCTGTGATGTGATTTCCTTACCCTTTTCACTGAAGTCTAGGTTTCTTTTATCCTGTTTGGTTTTGGATGAGGAAGAAGGCTGATCTACTATTGTTGGTGAAATGGCCCTTCTTTTCCTCTTTCCACTCCTGGGGGTGGTGGATTTATTCAAAGGAGACTTTCCCTTCTCTTCTAGTTGTAAGCTTGTTTCAAAACCATTCCAAAACAAGAAATGTGTCCATGCCATATTGCTCCTCTTCAGCAATTCTTGGATAAGGAGTTGTATAATGCCATGGTGAGACAATCTTCCAGCAATCTTGGTTGGCTGAGCCTTCACCTGGTGTGCCATTTTTGCTAGGCTACTGTGTGAGTAGAAAGGTAAATTCAAGGGGCTCTTTCCTGTGAAATGGTTCATTAGTTTGAAATGATAGACCATGGCCCTGTTGTATCTACCTTCACAAGTTATATATACCACAATGGCTTTCAGTAATTGCTGCCATTTTTCTTCTAGCCAGGTGGATGGAACACTTTTCATCCACACAACCTCCCTGTGTTCGGGCTTCAAATAGGATCTGAACTCCACATATTTAGTAACAGTGGTTTTAAACCACTTCTCCCCTATTCTTGGGAGTTCAGTCACCTTTGCAATTAGGGTTTCATCCACCATGAATTCCTCCTTACCTATGAGTTCCTTGGAGCTATCAAAAGAGAGAGCAAATGACTCAGCCACCTGTTAGTGTGAACCTTGAATTTTCTCACAAAATTTGTAGCAGCCTGCATCTTTGAAGAACTGGTAGAATTTTGGATGAGGTTCTAGGTAGCTGATGTCTCCTAGTTCTTATCTGAGAGAAGGCCCTCCCTTCTTCATTTTCTGAATTGTGCTCCTAAGTACTTGCAAAAATTGAATTCAAAACTTGTGGAAGAGTTTAGTAGGCTGATATTCAGAGGTCTTTGAGTATTAAGGATGGATGTAATCGAAGGTGGAGTGTACTAGACGTAAGGCACCGATTTTGAGGGTTTTAATTACTTGGTAAGTGCTTGAGTGAGAGGACGATGGATTTTGATGATATCTTTGAGATGGCTTGCCCAGTAATCATTCTTAATTCAAACTTGACATTCAGTGGAGATTTTCTGCAGTTGTGGGACAGGTGGGGAGTAAATTAGGGTTTTTCTTCCCATCGATCAAGTTAGACTAGTAACTACCTCTACAATCATCAACTTATGATTTACTACACCTTCCCCATCCTTTTGGTGGTTTACTTTGACAAATTATGACCTGTCTTGTGCTAACGATTTTTTATTTGACAGACATTTAGCCATTTCCTCTTTCGGCCTTTTCGGTGGTTAAGAGAACCTAGGGTTTTTTCTTCTAGTTTCCGAAAGCTGAGCTTTCGGTGGCTAATGAAACGTCGACATGTTCACCCAAGCCATCGAAAGACGCTCGTGTTTTATTTTCTCTCTGTGGTTAAGGTGCTCCTGCGATTGCTCTCTAAGCTGACAAAACCAAAACTTTTAGGTGTCTAATGAGCGCCTGAGAATCTCACCTAAGCCACCAAAAATCCTTTTCCCATATTTTTAATGAAATCGTCATGAGCCAACTTTCAGTGGATAACCCTAGTCCTGCGCTAAATCATTAGTTGTCGAAATCAAATATTTTTGGTGGCTAATGAGTTGTTGGAAAGCTCGCCTAAGCCACTGAAAGCTAAGAATTTTAATTTTATCATATAACAGAACATAACAGATCCTTATTTTGTTAGCCTCCCTAAAATCCTTCGTAATATGACTTGAAATCTTCATTTTATCAAAAAATAAATTGCCTGAGTGAACTTATTGAAAACTAAATTTATTTTGGGAAATAACATTGGCGATCACTCAAAACGATGCCCCCACTTGTGTAAGTGACCAAGACAGTAAATATAAAAGAGTTGCAACAACGCGTTAACAAGGGGTGTACAAGGCACCAGTGGAGGACAACACACTTGGATGAACTACATGGTACAACATAACAATTAGTGCTTCAGGCCATGGATGAAATCATGAAGACCAAGGCAATGTTGAGAAAAGTGCGGGAGATGAGTGAAGAGCATCTAATATAACATGATATGGAAGAGTGTGCAACACTCTGGGAAAAGGTCAAGGAAGCCACCAACCAAGTTAGAACAGAGTATGGTGACTTCAAGGAAAAGTATTACACACCAATTTCTTCCAGTTGAGGTGGCTCAAGGACGAGCCACAAGTTTGTGTTGGGGGTCTATTGGAAAGGGGTTGGGGCACTCAAAGTTTGGTACCACCATCGTCAGGAAGGATGTCGACAAAGATAAAAGTCAACTGAGGTGGAAGAAGAAACCAACAAACTAGGATATTTTGGTTGAGTTAGTTAGATATTGGTCATATGGACCATTTTGTAACGACCTAGTGAGCCTATAAGTAGAGTTAGGATTGTAAATAAAAAAGGGGGATCTTTTAGGATAGTATTAATCGACTGAGGAATGTTTTTTTGTCTTTTACAGTTCATTTCTGGTACTGATGTTATGAATACTGTCTTATGAATCGAATTTGATCAAAATTTTGCAATTTTAGGTTGTAATGTCTCGGTTCTGTGGAATGCATTGTTGTTGGAGGAGCAAGTTGGTAAGCCGACTTGAATGATAGCCGACTTAGTCAATCAACCAACTAATTAGAGGTTAGGTCAGCCACATAAGGTCATGTCGGTTCACCGAATCGACAGGTAGTTATTTGTAACTGTTTGTAACTCATATATATTAGGATGTTGAGTTAGATGAGACAGTTCTCTGTATTGTATGGACCCTTTTAATATAATATGTTATTTTACTTACTTGTCCTTGTCTCTTGTCTCTGTTATGTATGTCTATTATTAATGTGTATTATTGGTAACCCTATGTGATATGTGAGATTACAACATTGGTTTCGTTTTCGGAACAGGAAGAAGTAGTTCCTCTACACTTTCGACAATAGATACCTATTATCATAGACATTTTGGATGTCGATGTCGAACAAGGAAGAAAGGATTGACTATTGCAACTAAGTAAACTTGAAGAACACCGACTAATCACGTTACAACATCAGGAAATACAGAAACAACAACAGAAGGCATGGCATGACCGAAACATCAAAAACAAAAACCTGTCGGTAGGATACCTTGCCTTACTATACAATAAGCGGGTAAAAGTAAAACCTAAAAAGCTACATACAGAATGGATGGGACCCTATGTTGTTGAAGAGATACATGCCAATGGATCAGTCCGACTAAGGACATTACAAGGCATTGTATTTCAGAAACTTGTTTATGGTGCCCAACTAAAGTGGTATAGAAACTAAACTAGTTTGAAAAAAAAAAAAATGACCATAGCGGTTAAACAAAAGCTATAAAAATCTGAAAATCCAAAAACTAAAATAAGATCGAGAAACATAAAACAGTATGACAGGAAATCACCACCACGACAACCAGCATCACACCCATCGACATAACACCATCGACCTCTCACATAATCGACATTGACCAACGACCTCGGAAGTCCCATCCCGCCTTCATGACTATGGACGACAAAATCAAATCACCATTAATGCAAACTCAAGTGTTCATGCTGGACCATCACGTTCGCCATTAATAGACCCATCGACAAAAACGTCAAATGCATCAACTTTAAATACTGAACCGCCAAAGGATCATTTACAGCATTCCAAACAGAGAGAGCAACTTAGTAACAAGACGACCGAAAACCAAGAATATCGAAGCAAAATCAACTAGCACACCGACAATATGGCACCTAAACAAACCAGAGCTGCACCCAAGGCAAAAGAACTACATACCATGGAGACACCATTGATGAGGAGACTCAAATTCATCAAGAACGCTAAGGTTCAGGAGGGCGCATGGGTGAAACTACGGGCCGAGATTAAAGAGTGGGCTTATGTCGACAAAAGGCCTACACAAGCTGTAGAGAAAATCAACCACAGTACCATTTTAAACTACATCAATGCACCGATCATGGCCAGTTTTGGAGGCACAAAGGAAACAATGGTGAAATTTATCATAAGCCGGTATCATAACGGTATATTTTACTTCGACTGACCGGTTGAAATCTCTGGGGAAGTAATTTCCAAATTGACTGGGTTATCAAACCAAGGTGAACTTGTACCAGTCAAGATCAAACAAGGGCTGGTAGAAGAGCTAATAGGATCAATATCAGGTAAAAAAATCTAAAGGGATAATGATTATCCAAATACAAGTTTGAACGCCGCAAATAGTGGCCAAAATCATAGCCACTACACTTACATTGACAGGCCGAGGAAGCGACCTCAAACTAGATATGTTGAAGGTAGGGGATACCATTGCTGACACAGGAAAAACATATAGATGGGATGAGTATGTCGTCGACATGCTCAAAGGCATCTGTGAAAAATTCCAGGAGTCTAGAGGGATCATAAGGTTTCCATCCCTTATGATATGGATAGTCATGTACTCTTTGTGCCCTGTCGAAGACAAACAGTTTCAAGAACCGAAAAAATTCCATATGTGGAGATTCAAACCGTTCTCTCAAAATGGAACATTGAAGGAACTATAAAAAGGCAAAGTGTTTCTAGAAAACTGGTTCCAACAACTAAAAGTTCGCATGACCAGATGGAGGGTGCCTCAAAACATCCGACGAAGTCTTCCCAAAACAGCTCACATCTAGTTAGAGATCGACCATACTGCGGTGTGGTACATGCAGGGTGCCAAAGAAAAGGCAAAAACTCTTGACTATTACTCAATAGTCAAATAAATTTTTCGGGAGTTGACTCGACAGTCGGGCACAAAATTGTCAATACCAGCAAGGGAACAAGAAATAGAGATGTCGATAGAAGAGCCACTGACTGACCAAGAGAAAGAACAGGATTATGAGCTCAACTTATATATTGGAACATTTTTATCAGGGCAGACACCTATAGAAGGCACTGGTCGACTGCAAATTACAATCAGACCACCAACACTACAAAGGGAAGAGACACAAGCATAAAATATATGCAAATAGACATTGAAAACCCTGAGTATGCTGTCATCAAACAAAATATATGCAAATTGTCGAAGGAGATAGCAGCCTCAAGAAAAATAAAAAGAACCCAGGAACAAGAGCAAGCAAAGGGTAAGTGCAAGTTTACCATTGCAGAGTCCTTGAAAGATGAGGAATAACTAGCAGCTATAGCCTGCGACATTATAGAAGATGCCATTGCAAACAAAATTCCCGTTGAGACCCAATTCTAGATATTTGTTGAAGCAGGGGCACAACAAGGTCAGCCAAAGAAGGAAAAAAGTACAAACACTTCAATGACTGAAAATGTTGTGGATCTTGTGTCTACACCTCCACCCCCATCCCTGACCAAAATAACGCAAGAACTGATTCCAGACCCTCCTTCCATAATCCCAATCGACATATGCAAGAATGCTATGTCGAAGACCCTGAAGGAGAAGTTTGACCGCGACAGAGACCTCCAGGGAATACATTGAAAAATTGCTTGAGTTACTCACCTCAGTTCCAAAGCTCACCACCAAATCCCCCTTGTTTGAAGATGGTGGATCCAGACTGACCGCTCCCCAACCTAGCCAAGTACTCCAGAGTTCAAGGACTTTTGCAATTGTGAGTTTGACATTTGAGAGAAACCCTGACAAAGACGCTAAATTTATCGCAAGTAGGACCACATCTATCATTCTGATATACCTCGAACCCAACCTACCGGCTAATGAACCGACCAGAGATGAGGAAGGAGAGGACATGGACGAAATAAGTTGAAAAATCGAGGAACTGTTCTCCAACCTCCAGGCCAAATCACCTCGACAAATCCACTATTCCTCACTTGACCATATCTTCGATAATCCAATCATACCAGACCATTCACCAACACCATCACCACCGCTTCACCACCCAGAGTCTCTAATCCAACCAGCTGCACCTGAACCACCTCCACCACAACCATTAGCACCAACCGCATCCACATCTAGACCCTCTGAATCCAACCAACCAGATGCACAACCAGCTGTAGCAGTTATCCAACCAGCCCAACCAGAAATACCATCGACCATTGTTAGCCAGCAACCAGACAATCCAATTTTGATTGTTGCAGGTACACAGGTGCCAAACCAAGAAGAGAAACAAAAGCACAAAAGAAAGAAAGACAAAAAGAAGAAGGACCATCAAATCCAAACGACAATGGTCCACCTCAGTCAACTTGGGTCGATCACTGCAGTCAATCCAACTAAACTGAGGGATGGAGAATTAGTGAAACTCTTGGAATCATTGGAAATCGAAGCAAAAACAAGGAGATAGAATAGACGTAGGGAGCTTGACGAGAATGAAAAAGAACAAGTCGAGTTCCTTAACCAATGCAGAAACTTGGTGCAATCGGTGATACCAGGTTTGACAGAGGTCGACACTAACAAGCGATTAGAAAAGGCTTCTGAGCTATTAGAGAGTGTGGTGTTGGCACTATAGGAACAAAGGAAGGATACAAAAGAAGAGCAGAAATAAGAAACAGTTCGACTGCTGACACAACAACACACAACTTTTGCAGAAGCATACAAGGTACTATGAGATCACATGGAGGATTAGGTCATTACAGAAGAAGTACTGAGAGATTGGCCTACATATTATGGGCAAGTCTATCATCAAGTTCGATAAACCTGACAAGAAATAAAAGCGCTCAAAAAGAGAAAAAGCATAGAGGTAGAACTCAGTAGCACAATTGAAAATCAAATAGTGTTTGAAACCACCAAATTGCAGAAACACGAGTGACAAGCACACCAGTGGGTGCAACAAGCAATTCCAAATCTAAAAAAATTAGACATCATTTTCCCACAGATGAGACGACTTTTTGAGGCAGCGGAGGAAAAGGACCAGTTTATGGGCCCTGACATGGAGAATATAGCAGAATTTTCCATTCAAGAAAATATGTTGATATTATCAAGTCTGACTACATTAACAATCGACATCCAAAAAATACTGAAAAGTTGGACAGCATTTCAACATTATCTGGGAGTGACAGCTGAAGCAATTGTCGAAGTATGTGTGCATAAAAGACCAACAATCAGACTTCACAGCCCATGAAGACTAAGCACAGAAATAACCACCTAAGGATAGGCAAAGAATTTTTTTGTACCTCCCTGTTTCTTCAGGACGAAGAAACGGTTTGTTTGTGGGGGAGATGTTGGAGGAGCAAGTCGATAAGCCGACTTGAACGATAGCCGACTTAGTCAATCAGCCGACTAAGTAGGTCAGCCGACTAATTAGAGGTTAGGTCGGCCACATAAGGTTGTGTCGATTCACTGAACCGACAAGTAGTTATCTGTAACTGTTTGTAACTCATATATTTTAGGCTGTTAAGACGGATGAGAACTCGATTCAGTTCTCTGTATTGTATGGACCCTTTTAATATAGTCTGTTATTCTGCTTACTTGTTCTTGTCTCTTGTCTCTGTTATGTATGTCTGTTATTAATGTGTATTATTAGTAACCCTATGTGATCTGTGAGATTACAACAATTGTTTTTTAACATGTTTTAAATATGTATTATGTGTTTTCTACATTATTTGGGTTAAATATGCGATGGATCAGATGAGTTGATGAATGATTATGCTACATATATGTTTTTGTTTTAAATGCGAATGATGCAAAGTATTGCAATGTTTATTGATTTAATATATGTTGATGTCTTTGTTGATTTAAATATGGGTAATTGTGATTGCAAATGAAGATGATAAGTAGATCTAGTCAAAATTAGGGTTATGAACCTGGATTTCTGGATCATGTTGTGATTGGGTACAAGATAGTGTGAAGTCCTCTTCCTACTACAGAAACTTGGTTCCTGCAGCCCTCCCTCAGATGTCTTGGGTGAGATTGCACCTTCCCCGCAGGTGTTGCTGGAAAGGGTAAATCCTTTCCAGGATGATGTTTAGGGAGTTTGTGTCGGTAGTTGTCAACAACAGTGTGAAGTGAACCCTTGTCGATACAAGTGTGTCAACATCTATAACTGATGATGATCCTAGAAATGTGAGGGAAGCTATTGATTCAGAGGATAATGATCTCTAGAAGAATTTCATGGTTTAAGAAATGCATGCCTTGGACAAAAAAGAAGATTGGGATCTAGTCAAGTTACTAGCTGGAAGAACATCCATTGTGATCAAATGGATATTTAAAAATAAGTTAAATGAATAAGGTAAAGTAGATAAATACAAATCCCACTTGGTAACAAAGGGATATTATCAAGTAGAGGGAATTGAGTTTGGTGAAATATTTTTCTCCGGTTGCAAAATTAACTTCTATAAGATTTCTTCTTTCTATTGTTGCTTTTTTTTATCTTTAAGTAGAGTAGATGGATGTGAAGACAAAATTATTACATGAGGATATGGAAGAATAAATCTACATGAAAAAATAATAAGGGTTCAAATTAAAGGGAAAGAAAGAGATGATATGCAAACTAGAAAGTCACTTTATGGTCTAAATCAATATCCAAGGATGTGGTACCAAAATTTTGACACATAATACTTGGATTGGGGTTTGTGAGAATAAAATATGATCACTGTGTATACTCCAAACAAGTTGGTGATCACTTCATTAACACAATACTGTATGTTGATGACATGTTGCTGATTGGAAACACCAAAGATGTTATAAAGGAGGTGAAGTCTTAGTTGTCCACCAAATTTGATATGAAATATCTCAGTGCTACAAAATTCATTATGGGAATGGAGATAAGAAGAGATCGTGCAAATAGGATGATCTTGTTAAATCAAAGAAAATATGTTGAGATGGTATTACAGAGATTTAACATGTAGGAAATTAAGTTGGTCAAGGTTCCTATTCTTGTAGGTGTAAAATTATCTATAGAGAAGTGTCCCAAGACACATGAAGAAGAAGAAGATATGCCATGAGTTCCATATGCCAGTGTCATTGGTAGTTTGATCTATGCAATGGTTTGTACCAGACAAAATATTTCTCATGCAGTGGGAGTTTTGAGTAGATACAAGTCAAAAGCAGGAAAGGAGAATTGGACAACTGTAAAGAGGGTCTTCATATATTTGTGTGGTGCCACTGATTATGTAATCTACTACCAAGGAATACCAAGGCTAGACATAGTAATAAATTTACATGGATTTGTTGATGCATACCGGGTTGTTCATCCATCAAAAAAATGAACATACATTTTGAATCTAGAGGCTAGGTATGGAGATCGTGAAGAAACCCAGTGGAGGAACTATGATTCTGAAGACTTATATATGACGAGTAGCGATTCCTGACGTAGTGGAAATGTTTATGGTATAACAGATGAAGAATTTGCATAAGATGAATATGTTTTAATGATGATAGAATTTTTTAACTGAATGAGAATAGAGGAAGCATATGGATCCAGGAGAGAAGGATATGCTGCAGTTACTTGGTATAACCCTGTTTTTTAGTAACCCTCCCCCCTTTGCACACTTTATAAATATAAGAAGAAAGTTCAGTAGAATTAGAAGTTAAAAATATCTTGCAATAAAGAATAGAAGGAGCAAGAGTAGGAGAACATGATAGGAATAAGACAATATTGAGAAGATTAAAAGGGAAAACAAATGATTTGATGCTTAGGCTTTTGGTATTTCATGGGACTGGAAGGGATGATATCGAACAACATTTGTTTACATGCAAAGTACTTTGGGCAGTGAAATAGATTACATATGAGATGGATAAAATAACGTAGATATATAGTTGCACTTAGGGAATACACACTAACTTGCTATATGAAGTACAATATTACAACTCAACTAGTAACTACTAGGACCCTGGCACAAATAAATAAATATATGCTAATAGAGTTCCAGAAAGCTAAGTCAAAATCTCATTGTATTACATAAATTAAGGAAATTAAGCAACAACTAGGAGAGAAAGTGTGGGATTATGATCATCGGTTCAATATTTTCTTGGATTGAGTGACATTTTAAATTCAAGATGTACAAAATAGAGATTGGTTTATCACAGGGGTCCTCCCACATATATGGATCCAACTCATGCAAAATAATGTTCTCATGCATTCTAATGCTTTAGATATCATGATGCCAATGGAGTGCACACCAAGTGGGGAAAATTTAGCAAGTATGGTGCAATTTTAGTGTTATCTTGATACAATAACAATGCAGTTGCAAGCAATCAAAAAATGAAAATTGGTGTATGAGAATGTATGGTGCACATTGTGCTGTGTGGAAGGGAACCATTGGAATGACGGTCTTGCACTTGGATACTATGCCGTCACTGGTGTACCAAAATCATTCCCTATGATATATTATGTGGAATGGTTAGAATTTGTAGATAACAAGGCTATATCCCTCCTTGATTCCCAACATTATAGTAAAACTAGATGAATATGACCACCCATTTTTGTGAATTTTAGAAATAAGTGGGACATGATGTAAATGGTTGTAACACATTACAATTGATGAAGGAAAATACTGAAAATGATTACCGATTACATGGAGAAAAAGATAATGTCGGTGCATGACGAGGTGGTGTTTTTAGAGGAGGATATTGAGGAAGAGGTCATGTCTTTGGTGGAGGGGGGACTCAGCCTGTTTGATTTAACTGTGGATAAGTAGGTAATGTTGCATGAATCCGTACAAAATCCCATGCAATTTGTGAGTATTATCACAACATATAACATGCAACAAAATATTTCCTTGAGTTGATAGCCAAATGGTACTGCAATATGGTGGCATCTGAACCACACAAGGATCCAAGAGATAAAGGGCCTGCTAATGTGCATGTGGTTACTAGAGGAGGAATTAGGATGGGAGTAGGAAAATATCAAAGTATTTTAATGGAGTAACCTTCAGAATAAAATATGAATTAAGCAACGAAATCACTACCAAAAATTGATGTCACATAGAAAAGGAAATTCCTATGGGATGCACATAACGCTAAGGAGAATGTACCCTTGCACCTAGAAGATGTTCGATATGATGATTATTAAAAATTGGATTGAGGGAATCTAGTAAGTGAATTATTTCAATGTTGTATTAAATTGTTGAATGATACTGTGGCATTTTGGAAGCTAACTCATGTATAGCCTAAGTTAGAAACATTAAGTGAATTAGAAGTTCCCATCTTTGGAACATTTCTAGAGAGAAATGTGTGATAGGTAGGAAAAAGAAAAAGATAAGACAAAGAATTTAAGATTGAAATTGATCTAGGAGGTTATACAATGAAGGATGAAATTTCTAATATAGGGTCCAATGTAAATATATTGCTAAATAAATCATGGGAGTTAATGGGAAAACCAATGCTAGTTTGGACCCCTATCCATCTTCTCTTGGATAATCAATAATGAATTTACCCTATAGGAATATTGGAGAATGCAAAAGTAAGTATTTATGGGGTAAATAATACTGTAGATTCGAGTGTAATTGAGATTTTGGGTGAAGTAGATCTTTATCCCACATTATGAGGTATTGATTGGGAATTTGGTAATATTGTAGTACTGAAATTGAAACAAAGGAATATGTCATTTGAAATAGACATATTACGAGTGGCGGGTCCATTAGATCCCAGGGAAGGAGATCAATACATTAAAAGAATAAGAGATTATTTAAAACAAGAAGATGCATAGAATATTTATAACATCAATGGGAGAAAAGAGGATTATGTGAATTTGAAAACATATGAGGATATTAGTTGAAGAAATATTTGTTCGTTGGAGACAAATTTAGAGGAATTATTGGAAAGATGGAATAATCAGCTATATGAAGTATCTAGTAGGAGATGCACAAGAATTATCATGTTGGTACATTGGATAGGAATTGAATGGAGAAATCCTCCAAAATTCTATGGGACTAGGCTAGTAGATCATTTTATAAAACATATGGAGAAGGAGGTGAACGAACCATTAGGAATTTAGGTGTGCATGTTGGAGTAAAAGGAAGACCTACGTGTTGATGGGAAATGCACAAAGAAGGAATAAGAAAATGGGCACAGGTGGTAGATTCATTAAAGATGACGTTCCAAACTTTAGAGGATTTGGAATTATTAAATAGATATAAGAGAACATGAGATTTGCAGGAACACATACGGTATTATGAGAAAAGATGGATGTTACTAAAGATCAATGGGTTCACATATTTTTACATATGTTGGATATGGTGCAAAATAGTTGGCACATGTAAGAAGAAATGACAAGAAAGAAAAAATAATGGAAAAAAATAGGTGTGGAAATTGAACCCAAGAGATAGAACAATTACACTCACAAAATTGCTAATCAAACATGCAAAATTCACACCAAAGGAGACTGAAATTGGAGCATAACACTGATCTGTATTCAATAAGTGTACAATAGCCAAGCTTATGAAGTAATAGGCTGCTGAAATATATAATTACATGAGATATTCGAATGCATAAGGATGCCATTCGAAATGGTCAAAAAGCAGGCTTACTAAATCTAGTCAAATCCCCCATAGGTGCATAAAGCAGTTTCCAAATCTACCAAGATGCTCATGAATTGGATAAGTCAAGTAGGAAATATAATGAGGGATGGAAAGAAAACTCATACATGCTTTTATTAGGAGAAAATGAGGGAGGATGATGTGGGAAAAAAACAAGTCAACTACACCTAGTCTAGCTTTTCCTTTTGCCTTAAATCTCAATAAAACAGACAACTTTTCAGAAAAAGCAGATATGCGCTTTGGAGGATCTGGAATAAAGAAGACATGCTAAATTGGGTTTCTAGGATGTTTCCCAAGCACTCCATGACTCAGTTTTAGCATGTGTTGACTTCTAGGACTTGTTGAAGGCAACTAGCATAGAGTGGAATCTAGGAAACTAGGTAATAAGACAAAAATAATTAAAATTAATGTCGAAGGTAGGTAACTATGGTTTGATTATTATAACACCCCCCCTTAAGCTTGAATTTATGAGTAAATATCAGGAAAATATAGGGCCTAGCAACAAGGCCTAGTCACCATTTACATACGGCTCGTCCATACAACCAAGGGAAGAGGCAAAAACCCAGTGGGAAAATCCTCCCTTAAACATGGACAGGAAAAACAAATTTTTTAGAAATCTTGTCATCAATCATGCTTCACAGCATGATCAGCAATCCCCAATAGTGATTTGAGATTGCTGAAGGTATTCTCACAAAAAACTTTGGTGAATATGTCTGCTACTTGTTCTGAAGATCCACAGAAGAGTAGATCAATGGTGCCATCATGCACAAGCTGGTGCCATCATGCACAAGCTGTATGATGTAATGCATATGGATCTCAATGTGCTTGGTTCACTGTCTCTAAACTGGATCATTGTAGATTTGAATGGTTCTCTAATTATCACAGTAGATAATAGTTGAAAAATATGATTCGAAACCACATTCTCCAAGTATCCCCTACAACCATGAACATTGAGTTGTTGTATTTACAACTCCTCTATACTTTGCTTCTATAGATGAGAGTGCTATGGCACTCTGCTTCTTGCTTGACCAGCTGATTGGTCCTTCTACAAGCATGAACACATATCCTGATGTAGACTTTCGATTTGTGTTGTCACCTGCCCAATCACTGTCAGTAAACCCAATCAAATCAAGATCATATTTTGCTTTGTAGAAGATCCCATGAGTTCTTCTTCCTTGAACAAAATTTAGGATCCTTTTGGATTCTCTCCAATGGATCTCATGAGGCTGATCCATGTATCTTGAAGCCACACTAACTGCATAATATAGATCAGGTCGAGTGTGTGTAAGATAAAGCAAACACCCAATCAACTGCCTATACAGTGTATTATTTACCATAGGAGAAGAACCTGCTTCTTCAAGCTTAACTCCTAAAAGGAGGGGAGTATTGCTTGGCTTGCAATATTTCATGTTGAACTTGTTCAGAAAACCCAGAGCATACTTGGACTGATTTACTTTGATTCCATGTTGGTATTGAGGAATTTTGAGACCCAAGAATTGGCTCAACAATCCCAAATCTGTCATGGAAAATGCATGGTTCGTTGTATCCTTCAAGGAGGAAATCTCTTTCTTTGA
Organism: Pseudotsuga menziesii; assembly: GCA_001517045.1. Classification (NCBI taxonomy): domain Eukaryota; kingdom Viridiplantae; phylum Streptophyta; class Pinopsida; order Pinales; family Pinaceae; genus Pseudotsuga; species Pseudotsuga menziesii. The sequence goes on from LPNX010994698.1 coordinate 261,929, forward strand.
ACTTCCTGTAATCAGAAGGTCATCTACACACAAGAAAATAATCATCAAAGAACCATGAATCATATTCAAATATACATTAGGATCATACTTGCATCGAACAAAACTCAGTGATATCCAAAATCCATCAATCTTGGCATACCAAGCCCTGGGGGCTTGCTTGAGCCTATACAATGATTTCTTTAACCTGCACAATAAATATGGATTATAAAAAAACCCTTCAGGTTGTTGCATGTAAATCTCTTCAGTGATATATCCATTTAGGAAAGCACACTTTACATCCATGTGATGTACCTCCCACTGCTTCGAAGCTGCAATGGCTAGAGCTAGCCTTATGGAGTCCATATTTGCCACTGGAGCAAAGGTTTCATTGTAGTCAACACCATGTACTTGTGAGTAGCCCTTAGCTACTAATACTACCTTATATTTCAAATGTTAATCATCAGTAGCAAACTTAGTCTTGAAAACCCACTTACATTGAACTAGCTTCCTCCTTGGGGGAAGATCAACCAATTCCCAAGTGTTGTTCTTCTGGAGCGAGATGAATTCTTCTTTCATGGAAGTTTTCCAACTTGGATCATCTGCTACATATTCATATGTCTGTGGATCTGATTCAACCATCAGATAGCACTTCTCAGCAAATAGAGGATATTTCACACAAAGGGTACTCTCAAATTGAGATCTAGTCCTCCTAGTGTCACTAGGATTTCCAGCTCGTTTCCCAGCTGCATGAATGGTCTTTGCTGCCCATTTTGGTCTTGTAGGGCTATTAGGATCTGAAATCAAATCATTATTATCAGATATATCAGAATCAGCAAACTCATTAGTCTCTCCACTTACAATCAATGGATCTGGTGGTGAAGAAGACTCTCCAACTTCAATTGATACTAAAGGATATTCTTGGAACTGAACACTTATTTCAATGAAATATTTGTTAGTGCTCAAGTTGATCAGATTTTACCTTTTTGAATCTTTAGAATACTGAACAAATAGGCACTCTTGGCATTGGGGCTGCAAAGCCTTCCTCTTTTCAGTTGGAATTCTAGCCCAAGCCTTTGAGCCAAAAATCCTGAAATGGGTCACATATGGCTTGTGCCCACTCCAAGCTTTGAAAGGAGTCATACCATTAAGCTGCTTATGAGGCACCCTATTCTATATGTAGGATGCACATTTTATAGCCTTAGCCCAAAAATTTGGTGGCAAAGTCCTATCCTCCATCATGTAGGTTGCCATCTCCTTCAGTGATCTGTTCTTTCTCTCAGCAACACCATTTTGCTGTGGTGTGTAAGGGATTGAATGCTACATCTGAATACCTGCATCTTTACAATAATGAATGAACTCAGACTTGACATACTCACCACCATTTCTATATCTGAGGATCTTGAGTTTCCTCCTAGACTTGTTTTCAACCAAGGCTCTAAAGACTTTGAAGAGGTCAACATTAGAGGAAATTTCAACTCAAAATGGGCCTGTTAACTCTGATTCAATTTCCATGTCATCATGTGTAAGCCAATGAAATTGATTTAAATTTGAAATACCGTATAGGTCTTAAACACTTTTTTAATATAAATTTGGGGATAGGTATCATAAAAAAAACTTCTTTTTTTGTTTGTATTTTCGACATATCTCCACGTGTTTTTACTCAAATTTCGAGCAGGAGAGCTTGTTGGATGCAAAATTAAATTCCACATCCAACGGGTACCCACTTGGCATACTTTTTATGGACCCCGCTACCCCAAAAACAAGAAATACCTGAAAAAAGTGATGATGACATCATCATCATGTTTTTTCAAGTATTTCTTGTTTTTGGGGTAGCGGGGTCCATCAAAAGTATGCTGAGTGGGTACCCGTTGGATGCAGAATTTAATTCTGCATCCAACGAGCTCTCCTGATAGAAATTTGAGTAAAAACACGGGGAGATATGTCAAAAATACAAACAAAAAAGTAGTTTTTTTCTTTTCTTCCTCCAAAATTAATAAATATTATTTTATTATTTTAACTATTATTTTATTAATTCTTTTTAGGAGGCCCATTTTGAGTTGAAATTTCCCCTAATGAAACTCCAGACTTATGCTTTAGGAAGTAAACCCAAAAATACCTGGAAAAGTCATCTATGAAGGTCAGTGCATATTTGGCTTACCTCATGGACATATGAGGGAATGGACCACCAATGTCACTGTGGATCAGCTCAATAGGTGCAAAGGTTCTCTCATGACTAGCTTTCTCATACTTGTGCTCTGGGTGTTTTCCTAGGATACAACCTTGACAGACTCCCTTAGAAAACTTGATCTTTGGTAACCCTATGAGCATATATTTTTCACTCAAATTAGAAAGATACTTGTAGTTAAGATGGCCAAATATTTCATGCCAAATATTTCTTCCTTCATTAGCATGAATCATAAGAGAAGAGGGGTTTGAGTAGGGTATAAAATGGGAAAACTTGTATACCTTCGAAGTGTGATCTACAATACATTTTGCTATGAATTTACCATTCGAAATCTCAGTGATTTCAACATCATCAAGGGAGAAGATGACCTTCTTTGGAGACCAAGGGTATGATTCATCTAATACACTGACAAGATATTAGAGGCAAGACCTGGAACATACAACACATTATTGAACTTACCATGGTCAAGATCAATCCTTCCCTTCCCCAAACTGTCAGTGAAAGAGTCATCTCCAAAAACTATTGATGGACCCTTCGACATGTCAACAGAGGAGAATATCTCTTTTGTCGAAACCATATGTCTAGAATCTCCAGAGTCGATGATGAAGCTAGGTGAGCTTGATGTGCCAGCAACCAAGGAATGTAATCTCTCTTTGTCCTCTGAATTTGATCCTCCTTCCCTATTCTTTGAGTAATCAGGAAGGGAGATGTTATTCTTCTCCAGGATTTGGGTCAACATGTCAATTTGCTTTTTCATACAAGAGCTCTCAGGATGATATCCCTTACTGCAGTATGCACACTTTCTCATTTTTCCTTTGTTCTTCTTCTTCTGGGAGTTCTTCTTGGAACCTTGGGGATCCTCTTGAGACTTGTTCTTATCTCTCTTTTACTCAAGTGGAATTTTAGATTTTTTCTTGCTTTTTGAATTGACCTTTGAATTTGCAGCAACCAAAGCTTGGTATTTGGAAGGTTTTTTGGTGCCCATCATCACCAACTTATCTTGCTCTTGTGTGAGGGATTCCATGAACTCTGTAAGCTTAGGAATCTTCTAGGCTTGAGCTGTCAACTTGGTGGCATGGAAGGTCAAAACAAACACTGAATAGTCAGGACCAAGCTTAGAAAGTATGGCCAAAAATAGTTTCTCTTCCTTCTTTTCGATCCCACACTGTTTCAACTGCAAAACAAGGGCCTTAAACTTGGAAAAGTAGAGTTTCAATGACTCCAAGCTACTGGGACTCAAGAAGATCAGCTCATTCTTGATTTGATGTCCTCTCATCTCATCTGTCTTTCCAAAAATCTCTTCTAGTGTCTCGCACACTTCATTAGGTGATGTCAATCCATCAAGATGGAAGAGGATGTCTCTTGAAATTCTCAGACACAAAAGACCATAGGCCTCATCCCTCCTGTTGTGCCATTTAATTTTCTTTGCTGTTGCATTGGGATCTCCCTATGTTTCCATAGTTACCCTGTAGAAACCTTTCTCTCTCAAAAATATCTCCTTCTCATCTTTCCACTTAAATAAATTGAATGGATTCAAGATGATCTTCTGAGATTGGTCCATAGCTCAGAAATTGCGCCCTCCAGTTAGCAGAATGTGCTCCCAGTCAAGATGTCAAACCTGCAATAGAAATAAGGAAGGAGATAAATCGATCTAAAAAGGATTTGATACCATGTGGAAATTGAACCCAAGAGATATAACAATACACTCATAAAATTGCTAATCAAACATGCAAAATTCACACCAAAGGAGACTAAAATTGGAGCATAACACTGATATCTATTCAATAAGTATACAATAGCAAAAATTATGAAGTAATAGGCTGCTGCAATGTATAATTACATAAGATATTTTAATGCATAAGGATTCCATTCGAAATGGTCAAAAAGTAGGCTTACTAAATCTAGTCAAATCCCCCATAGGTGGATAAAGCAGTTTCCAAATCTACCAAGATGCTCATGAATTGGATAATTCAAGTAGGAAAGCTAATGAGGGATGGAAATCTAAATCACATATGGTTTTATTAGGAGAAAAGGAGGGAGGATGATGTGGTAAAAAAACAAGTCAACTACACCTAGTTTAGATTTTCCTTTTGCCTTAAATCTCAATAAAACAGGAAACATTTCAGAAAAAGCAGATATGCACTTTGGAGGATCTAGAATAAACTAAACATGCTAAATTGGGTTTCCAGGATGTTTCCCAAGCACTCCATGACTCATTTTTATCATGTGTTGACTTCTAGGACTTGTAGAAGGCAACTAGCATAGAGTGGAATATAGGAAACTAGGTAATAAGACAAAATAAATTAAAATTAATATCTAAGGTAGGTAACTATGGGTTGATTATTCTAACAATATGTGATCAATTTTATATAACATTTGTATTCACTTATGGTGATACTATGCTTAAATAAGCTTTAGATAGTTTTTTTTGTTGTTGTAAAGCTTCAAAACCTACATAGCGCATATTGTGCACAAATCCTAGTCAACCGGTCAAATGTAACCAACCTATTGATTGTTGCAAATTGAGCAATGATTATATGAAGGAAGAATAGATAAGGAATATGAAATTAATGAAATAACAGAGGAACTTGCAATCGATGAGGAATATTAAGGTATTACTACGCATAAATATTCACAGCCATTACAAATAAATAAACGTAACATTGGAACATAAGAGAATCCTAAAATGGTTGTAATTGGAGATTATTGGGATTAGGAAACTATGACTCAGGTGGAAGATTTCCTAAAAGAGTATAAGTATTTATTTCCTGAGATATTTACATAAATTAAAGTAATGCAGGTTCATAAGGAGAAATTAAGATGCAAATGAAACCTTATGCAAAACTGGTAAATACGAGACCATACAGATTGAATACCAAGTACAAAAAAATTGCTCTAGGAAATTGATAGGATACTAGAAGTAGGCATCATTGAATACCAAGTACAAATGGATTTTTAGGGTATCACCAAGTCAAGATAGAATAAGAAGATAGAGTGAAGACTACATTTGCGATGGAATGGGGATCATTAACCTATATTGTGATTCCTTTGGATTGAATAATGCACATGAGGTATTTTCTTAGATTATGGTAGCTGCATTTAAAGATTTTATGCATATATTTTTAGAAGTATATTTGGATGACTGAATTGTGATCAATTTGTTGAACATGTGTAGGTACTTATACTGATATTGGATAGGTGTATAAAAATTCATATATTATTAAATTTAAAGAAATGTATTTTATGTAATATTCCCTTTATAATTTTAATGGGACATGTATGTAAGGAGGGTTTGCTTGTATATCCGATGAAGATTGTTGCCCATATTCAGTAAGGTATCTTTGCATAGTACTGAGACACACTAGTTATTACCGAAAATTTAAAAGGATGTATGCTCAGGTTACTACGCCATTGGAGAAATTATTGAAGAAAGAAACTTGATCCTAATATTCCGAAAATGGACAAAGCTATTTCATGTACATTTGGATGCATCTTCTGTCACCCTAGGTGCAATATTGGAGCAACTTGGAGAAGGTAACATCGACCATCTGGCTTCCTTTTCAAGTTGAAAGTTATAATAAACATAGAGAAATTATACCACCACTAAACAAGAAGGCCTAGGAATGGCATATGCTCTAAAAAAATGTAGACATGATTAATTAGGAAACACACTTAAATTATTTACTAATCATTCTGCACTGAAATATTTAGTTAATAAGATAGTGTCAGGGGGATAAATTTGTTGTTGGTTATTATTTTAGGATTTTGATTTTGAGGTGGTAGTAAAACATGGGAAACATAATGTAGGTCCAAATAATTTATCCAAGTTGGAATCTAGAGAAGCAGGTGGAAGCTTGGAGGATGAACTACCAAATAGACCTTTTTCAAGTTGACATAGTACTAAATCATTTTACATAGATACCATCATTTTTAATAACAAGGAAAATGTCGAATGATTACATAGTAGCACAATGACATCATTTAGTAATAGGAAGTGGATATTATCAATTACTTTCATGAAAGCTATATAAGCTTGGAGTTGATGATATACTATGCAGGTGTGTCATGGATCATGAGTGTGATGCAATTTTATATGAAGCACATGGAGGGTTTGTTGGCAGAAATAATGTAGGGAAAGAAAGAATGAGTAAATTATTGTACATTGGGATGTGGTGTCCCTCTTTATTTCACGAGGTGAAGGAATATTATAAAAGCTGTGATATTTGTCAAATATTTGAAAAACCATCTAGGTGAAATGAATTTCCACTTGTTCACATTCCTGCGTTGGAGCCATTAAATAAATGTGCCATTGATTTTTTTGGGACAATCAATCCTATCGTGCAGAGAATTGGAGAAAGATATATGATTACTCTAATAGAGTATTTAACAAGATGGGTTGAAGCGACACTAGTAAAGGATTGTTCTATAGAAATAAATGTGTAGTTAATTATATCTGAGAATATTATTACAAGTTTTGGATGTCCTAAAGTGATGATGAGTGATTAGGGGTCTCATTACTTGAATACCATTATTTGTGCTTTAATGCAAGAATTCAAAATTGATCATTAAAATACTACACCTTATCATCCATAGGTGAATGGTACGACTGATGCGTTTAATAAAGTATTGGAGCATGCAATGACTAAGGTATGCAATGTGGAGCACAATGATTGGGACTAATTAATACCTAATGTGTTATGTGTCTATTAAAGTAACTACAAGAGATTAACAAAACATACACCTTTTTGTTTAGTCTATGACACAAAAGTAGTCATTCCCTTGGAGTTTGTAGTACCTAGACTTCATATTGCACTTACGATGTAGATGATATATGATCAATAATTGTAACACATGACGAACAAATTGATGGAATCAGAAGAAGATATGTTGAATGTAGGATTTATTAGCAAGTAGATAATAAATGAAAAAAACTATTGCATGATTAGAATATATGAAGGAGAAAATTGGAACCTAGTTCATTGGTGTTTCTTTACGATTGTAGATAATCAGAAATACTGGTAAAGTTAGATGAGATGGATGGGACCATTTAGTATAGAGTACATAACTGAATCTAGAATTGTTAAGTTACAAACATTATGGGGTGATCCATTAAGGGTATTTTCATTGGGAGTTGTTTCAAGGATTAATATTACACCCCTCAAGGGTCAAAGTAATCATGAATGAGTAGAATTCATAATTTATGTACATAGTAGATTTAGTGGTTAGAGAAAAATAGTTTACTAATTTCAAATAATGATTGGTTATTAATGGAGTGAAATTATATACAATAGGTAGTGAATAAAAAGTAGTTAATGATGAGGATTTGGAAAATTTAGGAAGGGTTTGTCACCTATTAGACAATCATGGATGGTCGTGATGTGATGAAGGAAGGGTAGAATAATGACATCGATAACATATGATGAAGATTGAGGTAGATACATGGCTACTAGAGAATTAATGTGGTGATTTGTATTTTCTAACACCATTCAAAATTCCATTTTAAGTGTTACAATGATATTAATTGTGATTTCAATGGTACCAAAGGGGAATATGAATTGAGAAATAAGAAGTGTTATAAAATGACAAATATATTATAGTATTGTGCAATTCGAAATGCGATGAAGTGCTATAGGGATTAGAGTAAAGATATTTTATACGATATTGCTTATTATGGTGCTAAGAAATCATGCCGACATCTGAAATTCCTAAATACTTACCCAAGGAAAAAATTGTGAAGGAAGCCCAAATATCGATTGTGAAGATTCATGAGAAGGTCGATATCCGACAACCTATATTAGGAAAGGTGTTGGCATTGAAATTTATGGATTTTAAATTATAGGATGAAGACCAATTCCAAAATCTATAGTTTCACTATTAAGACAAGAATATTTTAGGACCTGATGGATTAGAGCGGGTCATACATAAGGAGTGGGAACATAAAACCTATCAGTCAGGTATTGTGTGTCTATTGGATTCCCCTTAGTTTGGTCGCATCCCCAATATTAGTAGTTGTCTTAATTTTTTACTCATTCACTTGCATGGAGGTAACTTGTGGTTAGGTAAGGAATAAATAATCATTTTGGAGTCCATACTTAAAGTTTATGGCTTGATTGGATTGGGGGAAGAATCATGTTTGTGTCTAGGGACAGTAGGGTAGAATTATGCCTAAGTATGGAGAAGAACATAAAGGAGAAGAGGAAGGATCTATGACTAAGGGAGAAACATAAAGGGAAAAGGGAAGGATGTTGTGATAGAAGAAGCGAAGGAGTGGAAGAAGACAAAGAGAAGGGGCTAGAAGAGGAAGCTACACTAGATGAGTAAGCCATGACAGCAGGATAGAATGAGATACTAGATGACATGGCATAATATCAATAGAAGTAGTCGTGCAAATAGCGTAACGACTGAAAAATGACAGTAAGGCATAACGCTGAGAAAGCGACTGTGCTTAACAATCGTGGGTATGAGCTCTACTGGATCTAATGGAAAACACATGCATGAAGGCATCTTTGTAAGTCATGCTGATAGTGCCTCTTGTTAGGTGTTTCTAGAATAGGAAAGACAACATGTTGGTTGGATATAATAATTCAGTTGAGTCAACGATAAGAGAGGAGTTTGTAATCAATCTATTAGAGTCTGTATCGAGTCAGGTATTGAGTATGTAACAAGCATGTATGGGAGTTGTATCGAGTCTGTAATGTGGCTATAAAATAAGGAGCCCAAGCTGTAGATGAGTTAGCTGATATAGCATCTATGTAATTTCTAGACTCTTGGTAATATGCTTGAGATAGAATTGAGGTAGGTGTTCTGCTTAATGAATCTATATAATTGAGTCCATCAGAGTAGAGGTTCTACAGCTGAGTGTGCAGACAAGTAGGGAATGTTGAGTCAATCCAGGCTATGTGTAGATCGATAGTAGGAGTAGAGTAGGAAGAAATAGAGAGAAGATAAGAGAGCATGAGAGGGGGGGGGAAAGTTTGTAAATATAGAAGAGAATATACTGAACAGAGTCTGTAGATTTGTGCATAGACAGAGGGTGCATCTATTTCCTCATGCCAGATGAAGATCACCTTGTTGTTTTCGCCCAGATGGGTTTCCATGTTATATGTTGCATGTATGTGTGAATGTTAGAGTAGCTTAGATATATGTGTGAATATTGTGTTGAATGAATGGTTGGTTATTGTGTTTGCAAATGGATAAATGTATGATGGTTACATTATATTAATGAATATGATTATGTTGTATGTTCAATGTTTATTTACTTAAGTCTCATAAAGAAGGGTGGATCACAACTTAGTGTTGAATTATTGTGCATACAAGTAAACCACCTCCCCGATATTTGTTGGAAGCCTTGGAGCAGAGACAAGGTACTAAAACACCATCCCACACTACTACAGAAATGTGGTTCTGCAGTTACCTATAAAACAAAGATATCTCTGGTGAGATGACATATGTGTCACGGGTACTTTTGGCTGAGCTCTGCTCCATTGGGATGATATATCGTGCTTTGTTGTGATACGAATAAGGGAATGAACCTGGGTCCATGGACAGAAAGAGGGAAAAATCCAATAAAAGGTTTCATTTTCAGGACCATAAAGTGTTGTGGTGAGGGATATGTTGTGGCAACCCACGAAACCGGAGATCCAGTACTGGGTGGACTTCAAAGAGTTAGAGTTTGCATGAAAATAAAGTGAAGGATATTAGGGGAACCCAACAGAGTGGTTGGGATGATACATTTATTTAGACATTGGAAATATTTTCTTTTCTTATTTTCCCATCATGCTGCATGAGTGGTTGTCAAAGTTGGCAACCCAACGAAGAAAATTTCAAGGAGGAGAACCAAGAGAGAGGAATCCTCAATTGATTGAGTGACTGAAAAGAGTAAGCAACCCTATATCAAGGGTTGTGTATTTTTGGGCAGAAAGTATCATAGAAGGATATACTACTAAGTTCACTATTGACAAATAATCTCATACTGTGAGGAATAACGAATTTGTTTTCAAGGACCACACAACAGATACCTGTCATCTTTAAAGACATGGATAAAAATTCTTTTATGTAAAAAAGGAATTCTGTGAATGAAATAATACTAAATAGAAAAGAGTAGATATGTCTCAGCAGAACCCTAGAGTGAGATGTTCCCAGGAGATAGTGAAACTGAAATAGAGCGAGGATTTTTAAGAAGCGGAAGAATATTTAGGTCTAGCAAATGAAGAAAAACTATGTTAGAACGAGGTGGTTGCATCACAAATAGAGAAGAAGGATACAAGTTTGTGTCATAATTAGTTGAAGGATATTGTGACGAAGAAAAGTAATATCAACCGATATTACAAGGAGACAAAGAATCAGAAGAGTCTATTGAATCTCCAGAACCAGAATGTGCTTACAACTCGCCTACAATACCGGAGGTGAGATTACGAGACCTATCTCCAAGTAATTCTGTAAATACGAGTAGTGCTAACACTGCAAATAATGGATAAGGAAGTCTGACTAATTCAAATTTTGTTCTAACTATACCAACATCAAATAAAATGGCTGGAGCTGACATTAATACACCAATATTCAATGGAAACAGGTTGGAAGAACCATAACAACATTGGTTTCTTTGTGAAGCTATCTGGACTGTACGACAGATCCAGGATGAGAATATCAAGAAAGCATATATGATCACAACTCTTCAAGGTTGTGCGCTGGACTGGTATATGAAATTTTCCATATTACTAGCAGGAGTTGTCTCGAAAACACTCAACGATATTTGACTGGGTTTGATAGATGAATTTGAAAATAAGAATTCCGAATCACAGTGCATCACCGAAATCAAAGAGATTAAGCAGCTACCAACATAATATGTTTGGGACTTTGACCATATATTTAAGGCATTAATGACCAAAGTGAGTTTCCAAATGTCGGATGTGAAACGCAAGGAATGGTTTATTGCCACCTTATTACCACATATATGAAGCTAGTTTATGCAAGAGGCTCTTGAAATAGAAATGAAATTATATGCCTTGCTAGTTGGAGACACTGGCTCAGGAATGATGCAAATTCAGTCGAAGATCACAAATCTTATGGTGTTGCTCCAAGACATTAAAAAAGGAAAGGAATTTCAAGAAGAACTATGATGTACAATATGTAGAAAAAATAGACACCATAAAGATAATTTCCTGACTCTCATGAACTATGTCACAACAGGTGCATTGAACCCATTAAATACCCAAGGAATGGCTTGGTGTAGAATATGATAGACTAAGGGCCACAAGTCTAAGGAATGTATATACTTACAAAAGATTGTAAGTAGACCTGCTAGTATGTATTGTAATTTTTGTAAATCAGTAGGTCATGATGAAAAATACTGCAGAGCACTTCATCTATTGCAAGAAAATATGATGGATACCTACTTAATGAAAAATAATGAGCAAATGAAAGCTAAAAGAGCATAGCCTCAGTATCATCCTATGCAATATCAATAATAACAATACCCTCAACCACAATACCAACAGAATCAACATCCTCAACAACGAAAATACCCTTTGCAACAGGGGGGGGATTTTAGAGGTTGAGGACAAAAACCAGGAGGAGGATTTGGTCGAGGAAGCGGCCAAGTTGTATGTTATAATTATGGGCATCCAAGACATTTTTCCTGATATTATCAAAGTCCTACAAAAAATTGTACATATTGTAAAGCATTTGATGACATTGTCGAACAATGCCCACAACTTATTGCGAAATGGCATGATAGAACTATCGTTAACCTTGAATCGATGCAGAATCAGAATCCAAATCCTAATCAAAATATTTAGATGATTTATTCGAAACCAATACAACCCCACATTATTGTAGTTACAAGAGGAGGTGCTACGAGGGGAGTGACCAAAATACACAACAAGGACAACCACATTTGAGACCTGCGGCACAAAAAAGCTCTGCTAGATGTCCAACAGGAGAAATAAGTCTTCTTGAAGGTGCAATCATACTTTGTTGATACTAATCAACCGTTGACATCTGGGCAATTTAGAGCTATGCCCAAACAATTTGAACAACTAATCCAGAAGCCGCCAATGAAAAATGTTAGTAATATTAAATAATTTTTCAAAAGTTGTTTAGCACTAATCAAGGATAAATATGCTGCCACAGAACTAACAACACTCATAGAAGAAACCATAGAAGACATGCGACCTAAAAAAATAGTTAATCATATCAGGAGAAAAATGAAGACAGGTCGAGAACTGCAAATGGATGTGGAGATAGGAGATTATGATATGGATTATATCGTATTATATTTGGGCTCGGATGTCAATATATTGAAAATACAAACATGGGAGAGAATGAATAAGTCATGACTGGACTGGTCTCCTATTCAACTAAGACTTGTGAACCAGTCGAAAGTTCTACCAATCGGTAGACTAACTCAAGTACCTATGGAAGTGAAAGGCTTAAGAACATATGCCGAATTCGAAGTTATTGACATTGTCGATGACACAAACCCATATCTTGCACTTCTAGGAATTGATTGGGAAATAGACAACCAAACTATTATAAATTTCAAGAAGATAATCTTGTCTTTTGAATATTCTGAAATAAGAGTGGTTGCACCAATTGATCCACTTAAAGGGCAGAGATATGTCGAGCCTATGCATAGCAAAGTGAAACACAACTATTTAGACCAGTTGTGTTAGCACTACAAGAAACTCCTCTAGGTTGTAGCTCGAGGATGCCTAGTAACTTAAATGTTTTTATGGTTTTTCTAAATGGATCAAGTCAGATGACCTAAAGGACCTCACATGTTCAAGACATGCATAAAAATCAATCAAAAGATAAGGCTTCTAACTACCAATGTTCAGTGGTTTGATAATAGGGTGAAAAGATGGACAACTTACTATGTTGGCAGATTTATATATAAAGCAATTACATATAAATGGCTAATCACAACAAGGAAAAGTACTTGTAATTCAACTCATCAACATACATATAGGGTGACAGCTATGAGATATTAAATAACATGAATAAACCTAAATCAGACATTCAAGCACAAGCACAGAACATAAAAGATATGGAAGATGAACATATAATAACAAAAGAGCTTATATTAGGTGATGAATAACATGAGAAGCTTGATAATAATAAAGGTCTAAAGGTCCCTGAAGTCAAACCTTTGCTTCAATATAATTCTTAGAATTTATAGCCTTTACAAAAATATTTAGATCCTGAAAAGTTGGATATGATTTACTAAAAATAGATAAAATAAATGTTTTTTGCAAATTAGGTCAAAAACCATAATTTAAGTACTAGTCTATCTAACACTAACACTTGTTCACTCATTGAACTCTTTGATAACTGTAGTGATTACTGAAGTAGAACTGTAACTTGTCATCTGATAGATAATCCATGGTTGGTAAAAAATAGGTAAGGTTTGTGACCCTTTTCTCCTTGATTGTATCCTCAAAACTAGAACAGAACTCCTCCAATGGTGCTTTTCAGCAAATTTCAGCTTTATATTTCATCCCTGAGATAGTTGTATTCACCAAAACTGGTTCTATGTGCCAAAATATCTTTCTGCACCCCTTTTTTCTTTTGGTGGTTAAGGAAGCAGAATCCTGGGTCTGTTAGATGTCGAAAGCTCTGCTTTCAGTGGCTAATGAACAACTACTGCGATCTCCTAAGCCACTGAAAGCTCTGTTTTCTGCAAAAAAAACTATTAGCCTTTAATCATCCTTTTACACTTCACTCCGAATTTTTTGGTACTCCTTCAACCTAAATGGGTTTTGGAAAAACAACAACATCATGAGCTACCTCAGGATCTTGCAAGGTTGTTGTTGCCTATGCTAGGGTTTCTAGTGCAAGATGAGCTTGAGGGATAGGGTTTGAGTTTTTATTCTACAACCTCATCAACCTGATCATTTTGTAAAGTCTGGTGTTGTCCCTCATTAGCCCCAGATTCCTTCTTTTCAATCGGACATACATCCCTCTCATTTCTATCAAAGAATTGTGTAACTTAGCATTATTCTTTGTTAATATTGCATTATTTATTTTTACCTCTCTGTCTAATATCTCCATTTCATGTATTTTCCCTAACACCTGGTTGATCCTCTCAGACCTAGGTTTTCTTGAGGAAGTCTCTGCTATTGGTTCATCCTGACCTTCCCTTGGTGTTGGTGAGGGAAAATCCTCTTGTTCTGTTGCAACCTATTCTGTAAGGGAAACTTCCTGCTCCTTTTTTTCTTCCGAGTCTGAGTAGGGCAGGTTAAGTATATTTTCACTTTGTGCCAGGGCTTCCTTCTCCTTTTCATTGAAGTCAAGGTTTATTTTTTCTTGATTGGCCTTAGAAGTTGGAGAAGGCTGATCTACTATGACTTGTTAAATGGCCCTCCTTTTCCTCTTGCCACTCCTAGGAGTGGTGGTCTTCTTTGAAGGGGATGTTCCTTTATCTTCTGGTTGTAAACCTGTTTCAAACTCATTCCAGAATAAGAAATATTCCCATTCTATGTTTCTCCTCTACAACAATTCTTGGACAATTAGTTGTATCAGGCCATGGTGAGATAACCTTCCAGTGATTTTGGTAAGCTAGGCCTTGACCTGGTGTGCCATCTTGGTTAGGATCTTGTGAAGGTAGAAGGGTAGGTTTAAAGGGATTCTTTCTATAAAATGATTCATTAATTTAAAGTGGTATATCATCACCCTATTATACCATCCTTCATAAGTTATGTAAACCAAGATTTCTTTCAATAATTGCTGCCACCTCTCCTCTAGCCAGGTGGATGGAACACTTTTCTTCCATACTACATCTCTATGTTCAGGTTTTAAATATGATATAAACTTCACATTTTTAGTAATGGTGGTATTGAACCATTTCTCCCCAATTCTTGGGAGGTTTGGCTCTTCTGCAATTAGGGTTTCATCAACTAGGAACTCTTCCTTTCTTATCAGTGCCTTAGAGCCATCAAAAGAAAGGGAAAATGCTTTTGCCACTTGCTAGTGTGAACCCTATATTTTTTCACAGAACCTGTAATAGCCTACATCTTTGAAGAATTGGTAGACTTCTGGATGTGACTCAAGATAGTTGATGTCCCCTAGTTCCTGTCTGAAAGTAGGTCCTCCTCCCTTTTTCATCTCTGGGATGTGCTTCTTGTTGGGCTATGGGCTGACCCGGGTTTTATACCTTTTATCTTCACACCAAAAAAAGACCCACAGTGTTGGCCCTTTCAGCAACAACCTGTGAACAGGTTGCAGTCTCACCCGAAACAACTATGGGGTGCCGCAGAATTAGGTTTCTGGAAGTAGAAGAGGGATATTACTATACCTTTAGCCTTAAAAACAAATATGTATACAAAATAGAGCTTAGGAATTCACTTAATTAGCTTCTCAGGTTAGATAAGAACGTTTCTTGCTTAACCCTTAACTGGGAATTCACAGCGAAGTTAATATTTTAACAGTTATCTTATCTTATTGCTTATCTACTTATCAAAGCATAAAACATAACAGCACAAACAACAGAACCACCACAACACATGATATACGTGGTTCACCCCTAGCATAGGGGTTACGTCCATAGAACTGTGTATATATTCAACTTTTTACAAAAACCACAGTTCTGATCTGCGCACTCAGCTGCAGATCTTCTCGGTCTTCCACAAACTGTGCACTTAGCTACAGATCTACGCACTCAGCTGCAAAACCTTTCTTACAAAAACCCTCTGTGCACACAGCTGCAGAGGTCGTCCACGGACACAGCTGAGACTTAACCTTCTTACAAAAACCGTCTGCGCACATAGCTGCAGAGGTTGTACACGCACACAGCTGTGACTTAACCTTAAACCCTTAAGAATAGCTCTTAGCTTCGCATCACATTAGCATCATAAGATAATCGTCAAAGGCCTAACCTCACTCCTTTACATAAGTGCCTATTTAAACAAGTGCACTATTACAAAACCATGGAATTAAACCATGGGCACCCAAAAACCATAACCCTGGGTTTAAACCATGGGTCATTTACAAAAAGAGGGGCTTTGACCCAACCCCGACACCCCTAAGACTATTTTGCGCCACAACTCCGCTTACAAGCTTCCACAAAAACCGTGGAGTTACCAAAACTTAGGACCTTGAAGGTCAGAGCCCCAACAGGCTCCTAAGACTCACTAGTGGCCTGTCCCAGGACACTCTGCTACTTTTCTGGTGGACAAATATTCTTGGCGCAGATAGTAAACTGCTTGCTGAGGCTGCACATGATATCTTCGTCAGCTGGCACCTTCTCCATTATCTCCTTTTGCACTCTGTCGAGCTCTGTATCCGTCTGTATCTCTGTGAGCAACATATTTAATCCTCCCACCATCTTTCTTCCTTATATTCCTGTCATCATCATCATTCCTTCTGCTACTTCTACCACTACCCTGGCTTGCTCTATCCTTCATCCTTTCATCCTTAGCAGAATGCATGTGTTCTTTGTATCTTTATTCATTTCGCTGAGAGCGAATTTCTGCCTTAAACTTCCTTCTGGTAGATCGTGTTTGTCTTGGTTGACTCGATGCTGGGGGAGGAGCTACAGGTGGGTTGCTCATAAGGTTTTGCAGACCCCTCTCTTGGGCTTCTCTCAACAGGCACTGGTCTTCGCGATCAGCTGACATAGGTGAAACTCAGAAAATGTGCAATGCACACTTCGCAGGCCTGGGTAGCTTCTTATAGAATCCAATGACCAAATATGCCATCATTGTGAATTGATGACTCCATATTTGACCGAATTGGTGGTAGGTCTTGTCCAACCGGCGCTAGATTTCCCAAAATATTATGATTACAGGTAGTTGATGTAGTTCACGTGTCGGTGCCGCCAGATCTGATTCTTTTCCAACGGTCACATTTTAAGCTTCGATGCACCTTTCTTCTTCAGCACAATCCGTAACTCTAGCTGTGCCCCAATAAGGGTCTTTGACACAGTACATATCTTTGACACATCCTGACACCATTACAGAATTTCTTCGACAGCCTCAATGATTCCTGCAGCGAGCATCTTATCTAACTCCATTTTGAATTTTTCTTTATACTTAGGATGCAGCCTATAAGGGCGCTGCTTCACAGGCTTCACATCAGGTTTCAAAGGGATTTTATCACTCCTATATCACCAAGGATACCTTTCATTTCTGAGAACTTCGTTGAAAATAGGTCCTGATACTCATGGAGAAGTTGGGTCACTTTGCTTACCATTTCTTCATCCCAATAATCCCCAATAGTGGCATATTTAGGCATTTCTTCTAACCCAATGTTTACTTGCCTTGTCTTCAAGGTCTGAGTCACTTTTGGTGCTTCGACTACTGGTCCATGTACTTTGCAGTGTCCTTCTGACTCAGGAATATTGATGTTGCATGGGTCATCATCCTCGTCAATTGCGAGGTTATAGCATCTATTGCATTGGCTTCTTGTTCTTTCCAATCAGGTTGGTACTCAACTATTTCTTTATTATCAAACACATTAGTATGGATCAACCTAATAGCTATGTCCAAAGCAGGGAAAAACTCATTAATAGAAAATATAAGCACAAAACTATCAACAATACTATCCCAACTTACAGTACCATGGCGAAGCTCCACCCCTGCATACCAGTTCTTTGCTACCGGTTCGAGAGTGTGTACAAACCTATGTACCCATTCTTCACAATGTACATGCTTCCATGCTTGATAACACTGCTCCAAATGATCCTGAGGGCTAGTCTGACCATTAAATCTGCTTCGCACCTCCTGAGGTTGATCCGTGAATATCAGGCGAAGAAACTTTTGACAAGCTTCCCAACTGTGAATGTACTGTTTGTGACCATTCCACCATCTGGATGTTGTGGCTCTGAATGCTGAATCTAGAGTCTTCATTTTCTGTGAATCTGGTACTTGCTCTGAGAATTGTACAATAAATTATTCTGGGTCTGTAAAGCCATCAAAAATAGGTAAGGCTCTTGTCTGTGAGCTAAGCCATCTGAGAGACTTGGTAATTCTTGCACATCGATGTCCATGTAGCTCATACAGTCTATTTTTCCAGTTCTCTAGGCCGTCATCTGAATCAGTCATGCAAGAACTCTCACACTGCCAATCCATTATACCTTCAGTAGTGGGGTTAACATAGTCTTCTTCTTTAGCTGTGATGTTATAAATATGATCTAAGACATCCCGATCTTCATCTTTAACTGGCTCTGTATACCTTTCTCCTTGAGAAGGGTCCAATGGTACTATGACTCTCAGGCCTTTTCCTTCGAAAGTCATCTGTCTCTTCTTAAGGCTGATTACTGCATCATTGTTTATTTCCCACTCAATTCCTAGCAAGGCTAGATAGGGGTTGCTATCATCGATTATCTCAATGACTTCAAAATATGCTAGTGTACTGATTCCATCAATATCTACTGGTACACTAGGGAGTCTTCCCAAGGGCACAATCCTCTGCTGATTAGCTAATCTCAACTGTATAGGGGACCACTCAAGCTTAGGTTTTCTCATTTGTTCCCATGTCTGCTTAGTTAAGACATTTACTTTTGATCCCAAGTCTAAAATTATATCATTCATATCATACTCTCCTATCTGAGCATGCAACCTCATTTCTCTTCCAGTCCTTCTAACTCTATTAACATTTTTTCCTTTATCAAAGCTTCGCTGGGATTCATAAGACTGAAGAAATTTCTGTAACTCATTTAAAGCAGTCTTATTTCTTAATAGCTTCATACAACTCTGTAAAAAGGGTGTTAATGCACTTACTTGATCTGGCGAAGCTTCTTGTAACTGCAACTGCTATTGGTGCTGTTGCGTAGTTTCTACCAAGGTGTCCGAATTAGCAAAGTCTCTTTTGGATTCCAGAAATGTTTCTTTCTCTCTTTGAATGTCGAAGGCCGAAATCTTCTCTGGGGTCTTGCGGACCCAAGCCTCGACAGACTATTTCTCCGTAGTCTATACTTGTGTTGTAGATCCACTCCTTTTAATAACATTAATAGCTAAGACAGATCTTTGCTCTACAGCAATCATCTGAATATTTTGAGTAGGAGCACTATTCCTCTCTTGTATCATGGCTATCAACTGTGGGCATTGCTCAATCACATGATCGACTGCTCTGCAATATCGACATGTCGTAGTTGGGTTCTGACAGTCTCTAGCTAGATGGCCTGCCTGATTACAGTTGTAGAAAATAACTTGGCCTCATCTAGGCATACCACCATGACCTCTAAAATTACCTCGACCTGGGTTACCACCACGGTAGCCATATCCATTATTTCCTTGTGCATCGTTTTGTACCCTGTAAGCATCATAGGTTCGCTCTCTCATAAGGTCAAATCTGGGACATTCATATTCCTTGTGCCCTATTGACTTACAAAACTTACAGTAAGGATTCTGAGGTACTTGAACATATCTTTGTAGCATATAGCAATCTTCAGGTCAATGCTGGCCAGTTGTTCTACAGATCTCACAATATAGAACAATAGGGTTAAATGGGTTTGGTGCACTAGTATTCAGGTAATTTCTTAGTGAAGGGCACAGTTCTTTGTCATGACCTTCTGTCTTGCATCATGTACACCAAACCTCTTCGCGAATAGCTTTCCCTTTCTTCATGTCGCGAAGCTCCAAATCCATTTCTGCCAACTACGCCTATATCTGGGCTATGCCAGACTTGTCTCCGACAGGAGCTATTTCAAGATTCATGGCAATTTCCAATGCCTCTTGCTGATCGGAAACCTTTTGTTGCACAAGTGGAGTCCTGATATGAGGTAATAATGCTGCAATGAACCAATCTTTATGTTGTTCTAGTCCAATAGTAAAACTGACTTGATCCAATAGGACCTTGAACCTCTGATCAAATTCCCACACTGATTCACCTCTCTTTTGCTGAATTTCTTTTAGTTCAATTATACACTGCAACTCTGATTTAGGTTTCTTGAATTCCTTTATCATGGATTTTTTAATATCGGCCAAGATATAGTTCTAAGTACTAGAAAACTTCAAAAACCAGGTCAAATCCCAGTCTCTGAAAGAGTTTATTAGCTACGCTCTTCTTGTATTTTCATCTGTAATACTTTTAGCAGTCCACACAACTTCGCATAAGAACCAAAATTGTTCTGGATCCTCTGATCCAGTTCCTCTAAAGACTGGTATTTTGATGTCATCATTTGCATGGGCCATATTGAATCTAGGGGGGGGAGGAGGGGGGCTGACAACAGGGGGAGGGGAACCTACTGAAGTAGACTGACCTGCGACAGGACTACTAGGGTTAGGGTTACTTTTAGACTGCGACGGGTTCTCAGAGGTAACAGGTCTTCTCTGCGGAGTTACAGGAGGGTTTCTAATAGAAGGGGTTTCCTCAGAGTCAGAGTCATTTGGACTTAGTGAGGTATACTCGGTATTCTGGCCTAGGGTATAGGATCCAAGATTTCTCTTGTATCTTTTTTCGCTTGGAAGCAAACCACTTTGCTCGTCAAAGTCACTTTCACTTCCAAACATAGGTTAGTAACAACAATTCTAGCAATCTGATTCAATAAGCAATATGCCTTTTTCAGCCAAAATCATTTTAATTCTCAAACTGAATGAATTCAAGTACTTACCCCTTGGTCCTTTGAAAAACTGTCATTCAGCTTCGCTGAAGGAAGTACTCGTGTTGATGGAGAACTTCGTCACAAATGCTTCAAGGGTTCGCGTTGTCCAGAAATCAATAGCTCGCGATATCACATTGTTCACCCTGTTCAATATATTAACTCTTGCTGGGGTCCAGTCAGGAAACTAATCTTCTTGGAAGTTCATCCTTCTCTGTGTCAACCTGGATAACCACTGGTGCAATTCTATGTGGATACTACTAAAGAAAATTTTGTAAATATCAGCAAAAGCGTACCTTTGCAAGAATTCATCTGAGCTATGACGTGGATCCTTATTTTCTTGTTCCGCAAAGTTTAGATAGGTCTCTTCGATCCAGTCGCCGATTTCTTTCACTGAGGGCCTCCAAAACATAACCCTCTAGGTACGATGTAAATCCCTCTTGAGCAGATACTGTGTCCCGACAACGGAACCAATTTGTTAGGCTATGGGGAGACCCAGGTTTTATACCTTTTATCTTCACACCAACAAAAGACCCACAGTGTTGGCCCTTTCGGCAACAACCTACGAACAGGTTGCAGTCTCACCCGAAACAACTATGGGGTGCCGCAGAATTAGGTTTCTGCAAGTAGAAGAGGGATATTATTGTACCTTTAGCCTAAACAACAAATATGTATACAAAATAGAGCTTAGGCATTCACTTAATTAGCTTCGCAGGTTAGATAAGAACGTTTCTTGCTTAACCCTTAACTGGGAATTCACAACGAAGTTAATATTTTAACAGTTATCTTATCTTATTACTTATCTACTTATCAAAGCATAAAACATAATAGAACAAACAACAGAACCACCACAACACATGATATACATGGTTCACCCCTAGTGTAGGGGCTACGTCCACAGAACTGTGTTTATATTCAACTCTTTACAAAAACCACAGTTCTGATCTATGCACTCAGTTGCAGATCTTCTCGGTCTTCCACAAAATGCGCACTTAGCTACAGATCTGTGCACTTAGCTGTAGAACCTTTCTTACAAAAACCCTCTGCGCACACAGCTGCAGAGATCGTCCACGCACACAGCTGGGACTTAACCTTAAACCCTTAAGAATAGCTCTTAGCTTCGCATCACATTAGCATCATAAGATAATAGTCAAAGGCCTAACCTCACTCCTTTACATAAGTGCCTATTTAAACAAGTGCACTATTACAAAACCATGGACTTAAACCATGGGCACCCAAAAACCATGGGTCATTTACAAAAAGAGGTGCTTCGACCCAACCCTGACACCCCTAAGACTATTTTGTGCCGCAACTCCACTTACAAGATTCCACAAAAACCACGAAGTTACCAAAACTTAGGACCTTGAAGGTTGGAGCCCCAACACTTCTTTGTACTTGCAAGAAAAAACCAAAATTTGAACTCTATGAAGGAATTTAACACACTGGTTTCAGGGATGGTCTTGAGGAGTAAGAATGCATGTAGAGAATGTGGAGTGTACTGAAGATATGGTGCTGATTTTGAGGGGTTAACCAATTGATTGGTACTTGAGTAAGCTGATGGTGGATTCTGGTGATAACCACGAGATCACCAGCCCAGTAATCATTTCCAACTGAGACTTGATGCTTCATGGAGTTTTTACTGCAGTCGGGGGACAGATGGAAGGTAGGCTAGGGTTTTGATTTCCATCAGTCATTTTAGATAAATAACGACCTTTTAGCCACCAATTTATGGTTTACTGTAGTCGCCCGGTCTTTTGAGTGGTTTAAAGTGCTAGATTATGACATGCATCATGATGGCGAGTTTGATTTTGATGGACAGATAACTGTTTTCCTTTTTTGGCCTTTTCGATGGTTAAAAGAATCTAGGGTTTAATTCGCAAGTGGCCGAAAGCCAGGATTGTCAGTGGCTAATGATCCGTTGGTACATTCGCCTAAGCCACCGAAAGTCCCCTTTTCAAAATTTATTAACAACAACATGAATGAGCCTTTTGGTGGTTAATGTATTCCTGGACCACCTCATTTAGCTGCTGAAAGGTGGGATTTTTAGTGGGTAATGAACTATTGGAAAGTTCACCTAAGCCACCGAAAGTTCCCTTTCCAAAATTTTATTAAAAATGTGATCAACAGGCTTTCGGTGGTTAATGTGGTCCTGTGTCGAAACTGTTAGATTCTAAAAGTCAGGATTTTTGGTGGCTAATGAATTGTTCTAAAGATTGCCTAAGCCACCAAAAGCTAAAAACTTTCAAATTTCTTGAAAAACAGAACACCAGATATTCCAACTTTGTTAATCACCAAAACATCTTTCATACTATGCCCTGAAATCTTTATCACTATGAAAAAATTAATTGACTGAGTGGACCTATTGAAAATTAATTTATTTAGGAGATAATATCTGGCTCCTACTTGGGGATGGGAACTTTCCTATGAGGTCCCAAGAACCCTAGACCAAAATTCTTTTCCTGAAAAAGAATAAAAATTAAAACTATCTTCTACTATTCCATTGGGCATGGAGCTTATTTTGTAAAAACAAAAGAAATCAACTAAATAATATTTTACAATAATAAGGCCTTAAAGCCTTAGATAAAATAGAGTTTCAGGAATCACCCATTTACTGGGCCATCAAAAACCTCCTCTCCTTCCAGATTTTGTAATTTGAAAGTATTGTTTTGCTGCACCTGAGCTATCACAAATGGGCCTATCCACAAAGAATCAAAATTTCCATGTTTTCCCTTGTCTTGCCTTACAGTATCCCATTTGAGAACCCAATCTCCAACCTAAAAGTTGTCCACCTTTTCCCTTTTATCAAAAATAACCTTGATCTTCTTTTGATGAGCTTATGACTTTTCCATCACCTATTCCCTGACTTGTTGCAACTCCACCAAATCAAGCATCCTCCTCACCATGTCATTTGGTTCATCCTGTCCCTCCTAAAAGAATTTTTCAACTGGAAGGATCAGCTGAATGGGAAAAATGGCCTCAGTACCATAAACCAACTTGAAAGGAGAAGTCCCTATGGATCTCTTGTCAGTCACTCTATCAGCCCATATAGAAAACTTTAGCTTAGAATCCCAGCTTTTCTGATTATTCTCCAGTATTTTTCTGATGATCCTGACCAGGGGTTTATTGGATGACTCAGCGAGGCCATTTCCTTGGGGGTGATAGGAAGTGGAATGCACCAAATGAATTCCCATTGACTCACACATGTTAACCAATGCCACGGATTTGAAATATGGTGCATTATTAGTCACTATCCGTATTGGGAAGCCAAACCTGATAAATATGTTCTCATACAAAAACCTCATGATGACTTGGTGAGTGGCATTCCTTGTAGGGACTACCTCTATCCCCTTGGTGAAATAGTCTATGGCCACTAGGATCCATTTGTGTTGACCACTTGATGAAGGATTAATTCCACCTATGAAATCAAGCACACACTGCTAGAAAGGACCATTCACTACAATAGGTCTAAGGAGCAAGCATCTGAGTTGCTACTTCCCTATGAATCTTTGGCACTTGTCACCGACTCTTACAAAGTTACACACATCGAAGAAAAGAATGGGCCAATAGTACCCATCCCTCAAAATCTTGTGGGCTATGGTCTTCCAGTAATTATGTCCTCCACATGTGCTTGAATGAAACTGATGCATGACCTGAACTAACTCTTCTTTATCTAAGCATCTCAACAAAACAACAGAAAGATCTTTCCAATACAGCAATTTATCAATTACACAAAATTTTATTGATTTAAGTTTAAGATCCTGTGCCTGATTTAGAGTGAGTCCAGGGGGAACTTATAACTTTTGTAGGAAATGAATAATACCTGAGTACAACTAACACGAGGACAAGTTGTCAGCTACTTGTTGACTGTCATTCTACTCCTAAACTATCTCTGCTGCTATCTCTGTCTGCAGGTTTGCTGAAGTTATACAAGTGAAATTCATTCCCAAAAGATCACAATTTTCTTTAGCCATGAGTTTAGCCAGACCTTGGCCTTTCACTAACTTGGTGGGATTTACTTCTATGTCAAAAACAATAAGCTTGGCAATCCATTTAGCTCTCTTTCCATCAACGTCAGGCTGGGTCAATACATCCTTTACAGCAGTTGAAGGGACATATGTAAGGACCCTGGCATGTAGAATGTAAATCTTGAAGGCTTTCAATGACTTGATGAGAGCATAAGCCTGCTTTTCTATAGGATCATATTTCAGTTTGGTATCCCTCAAGGTTTTGCTGAAAAAGGTAGTAGGGTGATCAAGGAATTCATCATCTTTTTGTAACAGCACAGCTGGCACTGTGTCACAGGATGCAAAGGAGAAAATGCAGAAACCCTTGGTGTAGTCTGGACTAATTAGAGTGGGAGCTTCCATGATATCCTTCTTTATGTCTTCAAAAGAGCTTCTTGCTTTCTCTGTCCATTTGATTTCAGCCTCCTTTCTTAACATAGAGGTTATGTGTTTTACCAACTCAAA
Organism: Pseudotsuga menziesii; assembly: GCA_001517045.1. NCBI lineage: Eukaryota > Viridiplantae > Streptophyta > Pinopsida > Pinales > Pinaceae > Pseudotsuga > Pseudotsuga menziesii. Next base: position 287,100 of record LPNX010994698.1, read on the forward strand.
AAAGTTCAGGATAAACCTCTTGACAAAATTTATCTTACACAAAAATGACCGAATATCCCTTTTTGAGCTAGGTATGGAAAACTTTTGGATTGCTTCAACTCAAACAAGATCAATATTCACACCTTCAGTTGAGACTACGTGACCTAGGAGTTTTCCCTCACTGAGTGCAAATTGAGACTTCTTCAGGTTTAGTGATATCCCAAATTTTCTACATTTCAGAAATACCCTCCTCAAGTGTTGCAAATGGTCTTCATGGTTGTGGGAATAAATAGTGAGGTCATCAAGGTATATGAGAACAAATTTGTCTTTTAATCCTACAAAAGCTAGATCCATGGCTCTCTGGAAAGTGGCCCCAACATTCATCAGCCCAAATGGCATTTTGGCATACATGAAGGTGCCCTAGGGACAGGTAAATGCATTTTTTTCTTGGTCATCAGGGTGCACAACAACTTGGTTGTATCTGGAGAAACCATCCAGGAATGACATGACACTAGACCCTAAGACTCTTTGCAACAGATGTTCGAGTCTTAGGTAGTGGATATTTATCTTTCTTGGAGAATTTGTTCAGGTTTCTGAAATCCACACCTAACCTAATCTCCCCGTTCTTCTTCCTTACCACCACTAAATTTGCAATCCATTTGGAATACCTGATGGGAATTATGATTTTGACTTTAAGGAGCTTTTGCATCTCTTTTTAAATTACAGGAAGTAGGAGAGGGATGATGGATCTGAGCTTATGTTTGAAAGGGACTGTGTCCTTCTCCAGGGGAATCATATGTTGGATGATACTAGACTCATAGGTTTTCAGGTCACTGTATTCCCAGGAAAAAATATCAGTAAACTCTTTCATCAGACTACAAAATTTTGACCTCTAATCAACAGTCAACTCAGTGGACATATTTATGGGTTTTGGATGACTTTTGCTACCTATGTTTTTCTCTTGGACAACATGATATTTCTCCTTTTTGGCAAGCTTAAAAGGAACATCATTATGATCAAATAGCTCTTCTAGGGGTACCAAACCCTGAGGTATATAATTTCTAGGTAACTGAACAATGTTTTGATCACCTACTTTATCTTTTAACTTGAGCTTCTAGGATTCTTCCATATTTAGGTTTTCTTGATCAATATGCATATCAAAGAATTCATTTACTACATGGAGGGATTTACTAAGCTCATAATCATTATAAAAAACATTCCAAAATTTTACATTATTAGGTAGGGATGGCCTGTACTTGACTTGGATATCATAGCTGAGCTTAGGAGTTAAAGGGGGAACAAACAGACTTGCAGAGACAGCAAGGGAGTTAGACAGATGATTCATAGCCCTAGGTATATATGAGAGTTCAAGAAACATGAAGGAGTCCCTGAGTTTCCATACCTCATCTCTGTATGCCTTCAATCTCACATTCTTTGCTTGAAAATTATTGTTCACCTGATGTATGATGAGATCTGCATCTCCACAAAATTTTATGCACATGATTCCCATTTGTCATGTCCCCGTCCCTCCGACCACCGGAGAGGACGCGACCATGGCGTTAACCATCTGGGCTAAGAGCCCCATGAACATGTGAATTCCTAAAAATTGCTGAAATGCTAGAATAAAATGCTAGAACAACATGATGATAACAATATGCATTGAAGTAGAACATACACAGATGCAAATATTTATCATACACAGCGGAAACAACACACATTCATACAACATTCATTCAACATGTTCATCATAATCATTAGCAAAAATATGATTGCAGAAGTAAAATGAACAATATCACTTATCTTATGAAGAAGTCAATCCGCAACCATCTACGTCGCTGCAACGTTCCACCCAACCATAGGCCAGCGTGCTCCTTAATCTCTCAGCAGCGCTGCCACCCCCGAGATGGGCATGATTCTCTAAGGAATAAGGGAACAAACAGGCTTACACATAGCCAAGGATACACAAAACACAGCCAAGCCAACACAGTTGGGTTTATCAGGCCATCAAGGAGTTGGAAAAGTCTAAATGCTAAGCTGGCGAGCTCATTGCAGAGCTAGGAACACCTACACCAGAACTAGCCTGACTTCTAAGACACCCACACACACCCAACACAAGGAATCAGTCCCTTCTCTGATACACAGTCCCTCAGGCCCTGCATTCCCTTCTAGTGCTATTCAGGGGTTGTGGAGAAGAAAGCCAGCCCTCTAGCTCCATCTGTGTGGTTTCCAGCCACCAAGTTTATCAAGCAAACCAAGCCCCCATCCCTTCTTCCAACATAGTCTGAAGACCAACCATTGCACTCATGCAATTAATCAGCTATTACAGCTTGAACAGGGGAAAACTATTCCTGGGTCGTTCTTGGCCCTATTGTGGCCAAAATGACTCCCAAGTGAATCCCAACAGGCCACTGAACGTATCAGTGCACACAATTTACAACATGGGGGAAATCAACAGTCCCAAAATGCAACAGCAACCACAGCTCACGACATGGGGAAGCAACAGTCCCAAAACGTAATCAGTGAGCATTGGGAAAACAATAGTCCCAAAACATAATCAGTGAGCACAACTCACAACATGGGGAAATGACTACAAACAGTCTGTGCATGAGGGAAAACTTGCACCAGACCCCCAAATGTAAAGAAGACCATAAAATTCACAATGTAAGGGAGACCACAACAACACAACAAAGCTCGAAGAGAATGGCGGCAACCATAAATCACAGGAAGAGCGATGGTCCAAATCTCAACATCAAATGACCGAAAATTAAACGACCATACCAGTCTGTGAGGAAAGCATATAGCCACACCACTCACAAATCTGCAGAGGAAACACTGCGTGGGTAAAACCAGGAAAGCTCCCGTGTGTGAGAAAATCAACAGGCAGTCCCAAGTGCGTGAGGAAATCAACAGGAAGTCTGCAAGTGCGTGAGAATGAATAGTCCAGGGAAGAATGGCATCCCTACGTGAGGATGAGCAGAAAATTGTGAGCAAATGAACAGTTAATGGAGATCACCCGAAATTGAAGGGGCGAGAATGTTTCAGCACCGACGTGGAGAGAGGGCAATCGTGAGTCCACTGGAGTGATGACTGTGGTTTTCCTTGCCATTCTGAAGTCAACCATGGGTGTAGTGTGTGTGTAGGAATGGACTGATAGTCCTGCCACCCCATTCCCAAAATCAATAACTGCCTCAACCACCAGTAGCAATCCTTAACGGAGGTGGTTGGGTAATACAAGGGGAGATGACGAATTGGGTTTTTCCTCAAGACTCAAGATTTGACAATTTCCCCCACACCCTTATCCTTGTGAAAATCATGCCCCTTCTCAATTTAGTTGCCGTGATCGTAGATGGTCGGGTTCATTTAATTAAATATGCATATGTGCATGATGAAAAATATTAATATCTATGCCGCATGCCCTGATATACCATTGGTGACAATTTAAATCCGAAACATAGCATAACCAATCAATGGTGGGGCCTTGGCCTTGAGCTCCACACCATGATCATTTACAATATATACACCATATACATCTAATGCAACGGGGTCAAAACCGGGGTGTTACATTCCCCTTCGCCTTCAATAGCACTGTCCTCAGTGCTTACAAAATTGAACAAAATGCTACACTGGTATCGCCTCAGTGTCCCGCAAATTTGAACAAAAATGGATGTGCCAATCGCATGGCATCCTCCATCTCCCACGTAGCCTCTTTAGGTCCATAGTGCTCCCATTGCACCTTTACCTGACCTATGGCTCGGTTCCAGAGCATTGTGACCTTCCTGTCGAGGATGTGCATTGGCTCGATTAGGAACTCTCCCTCGGGTTCCACATGAATCACATCCCAACTTATCACATGGTTAGGATCATGTACATATCTCTTAAGCAAAGAAACATGAAAAACATTATGAGCTCTAGTGCTAGCAGGCAATGCAAGTCTATATGCAACTGGCCCTATTCTTTCAAGCACTTCAAATGGCCCACAATATCTAGGTGACAACTTGGCACAACTTCCAAGCTTCAAGGAACTCTTCCTTGCCCTCACTCTGAGGTAAACATGATCCCCAACACTGAACTCCCTGTTCACCATATGCTTATCTGCATAGCTTTTCTATCTGTCCTGTGCTGCTTTCAGATTCTGCCTGATCTTTACAACCTCTTCCTCCATTTCCTTGAGCAATTCTGGTCCAAGCACAATCTTGTTCACTGGATTGGCCCAAATCACTGGTGTCCTACACCTTCTTCCATACAAAGCTTCATATGGACTTATCCCCAAGGATGCCTGCTGTCCATTGTTATAAGCAAACTCTACCAAGTGCAAGTAATCTTTCCACCTGGTTGGTTTGTCCATCACATACATGCGAAGCATGTCTTCAAGCACCTGATTAACTCTCTCTGTCTGAGGATGGTATGCAGTGCTGAAGTTTAGCTTTGTACCCAAATCTGCAAACAACCCCTTCCAAAAGTTGGAAGTGAATTTGACATCTCTGTCAGAGACTATTGCCTTCGGCAATCCATGCAATTTGAATATCTCCTTCATGAAGATCTTTGCAATGTCATCAGTCTTATGAGTAGAATTAACTGGTATAAAATGTGTTGCCTTTGTCAACTTGTCCACCACAACCATGATGGAATCATGTTGTCTCCAAGTCATCGGAAATCCTGTAATAAAATCCATGGAAATAACTTCCCATTTCCATTCCGGAATTGGAAAGGTTGCAACAAACCTGCTGGATGTTGATGCTCGACCTTTACCTGCTGACATTTCATACACCTAGAAATGTACTCAACCATATCCTTTTTCATTCCTGGCCAAAAGTACTGCTTTCTAGCTGTAGCAATTGTCTTCTGATATCCTGGGTGACCAGAATACGGAGCTTGACGGATCTCATCCATAACAACTCTCCTCAAACCTGCTACATATGGAATATAAATTCTACCTTTATAAGTGAGAAGTCCATCTTCTTCCAATTTATATCCCTCATACCTCTTCTCAAGACCTTGCTGCTGCAACTTGTCTTTTACCTGCTCATAAAATTCATCTTCAGCAGCATGACTAACAATCTGCTGCCTCAAATTTGATTGGCAAATACTAAGAGATGCCACATGCATTTCCTGCATCTTCCTGCTGAGTGCATCAGCTACCTTATTTTCCTTTCCCTTTATGTGCTTGATTTCAAAATCAAACTCACATAAAAATTCCAACCATCTTGCTTGCCTAGAATTCAGAGTAGGCTGATCAAACAAATACTTCAGTCCACAATGGTCTGCTTCGAGCTCAAATATTCTACCCATCAAGTAATGCCTCCACATCTTGAGAGCATGTACTATGGCTGCAAGCTCTAGATCATGAGTGGCATAGTTCTTCTCATGTTCCTTCAGCTTTCTTGACTCATAACATATCACATGGTTTTCTTGCATAAGGACTCCTCCAAGCCCTTGTCCGCATGCATCGGTACACACCACAAAATCTTTCTCTGGATCGGCAACCTTCAATACTGGTGCACTAGTGAGAAGATCCTTCAACCTTTGGAAAATTTCTTCACACATCAATGTCCATTCATACTTCATCCCCTTCTTTTGCAAAGAAGTGATGGCATGTGCAACTTTGGAGAATCCCTCAGTGAATCTCCTGTAGTATTCTGCAAGTCCCATAAAAGATCTTACATTTGTCACATTTCTTGGAGTAGGCCAATTCATAATGGCTTCAATCTTTTCAGGGTCCACAGATATACCCTCCTATGAGATAATGTGACCCAAATACTGAATTCTATCTCTATATAAGTCACACTTGTTTAGTTTCACATACAACTGATGCTCCCTAAGCAATTTCAATGTCAATCTCAAATTCTCTTCATGCTGTTCCTCATTCTTAGAATAAACAAGAATGTCATCAAGGAAAACAAGAACAAATTTTTCCAAATACCTGCTGAAGACGTTATTCATAAGGCACATAAATGTAGCTGGTGCATTTGTGAGACCAAATGGTACCACTACAAACTCATAATGCCCATACCTTGTCCTGAAGGCTGTCTTATGAATGTCTTCATCCTTGATTCTCACCTAATGGTAACCAGACCTCAAGTCAATCTTGGAAAATACCTTTGCTCCTCTCATTTGATCAAAGAGGTCATCAATCCTAGGCAAAGGATATTTATTCTTCATAGTAACCTTGTTCAATTGTCTATAATCAATACATAACATGAGTGTACCATCTTTCTTCTTTACAAATAGAACTGGTGCTCCCCAAGGAGACATACTCGGCCGGATATACTTCTTTTCCAACAACTCTTGCAGTTGCATCTTCAACTCTATCATTTCCGGTATACTCATCCTGTGGGGTGCCTTGGACACTGGTGCTGCTCTTGGCATGAGTTCAATTGTGAAATCAATGTCCCTCTTTGGAGGAAGCCCTGGAATCTCATTAGGAAACACATCCCTGAATTCCTATAACACTTGATAGTCCTCCAACCTAGGAGTTTCATCTCCCATTTCCTCCAAAATATGAGCTGCATACAACTGGCAACCCTTCCTACAGAACTTCTTTAACTGCATTGCTGAAACCTGTCGTACTGAAATCACCTTTGGAATACCTTTCACAACTACTAGATTATGTTCTTCATTCATGGATTTGAAATTCTTATTGTAACAATCAAGGTTCACCCTGTGAGCTTCTAGCCAATCCATTCCAATGAGAACATCATAGGAACCAAGCGGTAGAACATTCATATCTAAACAAGTGACCAATACATCCATAACCAATGGAAATTTCTCTACCACTTCAGTGACCTTTCTTTTAGTTCCAGTGGCTAGCTGAACTAACCAAGACTTCCTATGCTTTATTTTCTTAAAAGCACAAATCTCCACTACTATAGGAGTAATGTAACTGTGCATAGAACCAGGGTCAATCAAAATAGAAATAGATTGCTCAACAATCTTAGCTGCTACTTCAACCACAGCTGACTAGTGATCTTCCTGGCGGTCCTCCAGTGCTGCATAAATCGTAGGGATTTCCCTTGCTACTTGACCCACTGTTTCTGCTTCTCGAATGTTATAAGCTGGCCTTGCACTCTCACTCTCGAGTGGGAAATTCCTGTGCATGTGGGGTCCTCCACATTTCCAACATTGAAGTGGTCCTCTATTCTGTTGTGGATCTTTAGGCTTTTCTCCTGTCACTCCAACTGGCTTACTCACAGCTTGGGATGGCTGCTTCTGCTGATTCCTGAATTTAGAAGGATTGAAACCTTTCTTTCTTTGGTCAAACTTCTCATTCTTCTTGTCCTTCCATGCCTTATGGTAATTAGGTTTACCTTTGCTTTGCTCATAGCAATACTTAGCCGTCCTTATTGCTTTTTCAAGAGTTCTAGGTTCATAAAACTCAATTCTATCTTTGTCAGACTGAGGTAATCCACTCAGAAAACGCTGGAACTTCACTTTTTCATCTCTGATGTACCTGACATATCTCAACAGCTCCAAAAACTTATTTGCATATTCTTCCATGGTTCATTGTCCCAATCTCAGCTCATGGAGCTCCTTAATCTTGTCATCATAATACCTGTCAGAGAGGTATTTTTGCTTGAAATACTTCTTGAACTGCTTCCACTTGAGTCTCCTTTCATTGATCCTCTTTACTTGCTTGAAGTGTTCCCACCAAATGGATGCTCTTCCATTCAGATTGAATATGGAAACTCTTGCCTTCATGTTTCCTGAATAATCATGCACTTGAAATTACTTCTTTATCCCAAGAAGCCAAGCTTCAGCCTCTTGTCCAGTCTTTACCTCGCCATCAAATGTAGGAGGTTTAGCTTTCTTAAATTCGTCCCAAGAGTGATCCCTATGGTGCCTCTTTATTTTCGTTTTATGAGAAGAGGAACCTGAATCCCTGCTGGATTCTTCAGAATCAGATGATCCACTAGAAGTCCTTCTCCTTCTCCTAGTACTACTCTTACTGCTTTCTGGTCTTGCTGTACCTCATCCAGAGTCTATCTTTCTATGTAAGTCTGTCAAACTCTGCAACATAGCAACATTCAACTAATGCTACTCTTCCTGGGCTTTGATCAGGCTTCTCATGGTGGCTGCAACATCTGACGGCGTCTCTTGGAATCTCCTTCCATTAGAATCAATGTCATCATTTCTATTACGGACATTTTCTCCCATGGCATCTTTTGCTCGCTCGTAGGAATCCCGAGCATCATATCCATCATGGGTTCTCATAACTGAACCACCACTTATTTATCAAAATGCACTACCTGGAATACTACCCTTGAAGGTGACTATGACTCTACAAACGTGTTAGTAACACAACTGTTAGATGCATAACATTGATATAAACCAACATTGCTTACCTTCTCTTCGAAAAATCATAATACAATTTTTTTTTGTAAATCTATGTTTTCTCTCAATCTAGCGCATGAAATCCTTGCCACTTTCTCATTTTCACCCCTAAAAATCCACTGAAAAACAGCTGAAAATCCCACTGAAAAAATAGCTGAAAATCCCACAGAAAACTCAAATTTTCCTTATGCAGAATTGGCTCTCATTTCCACTACTGATCCGATGTTTCGGCGGTCAAAACCACTAACTTCTTCCGCTATTCATCAGTTGTCAGAACAACTAAATTTTTCCGATGTATCGGCTATCAAAACAACTAAATTTTTTCGACATTTCGGCTGTCGAAACAACTAAATTTTTTCGACGTTTCAGGCCGATCTCGCTCTGGCTTCCGACGTATCGGCGGACTGATCTTCTAAAGTTTTCCGATGTTTTCTGTACTTAGAAAAATTTTCAGAAATATTTCTTCTTTCTTCCCCCGACGGCATCGGAAGTCCTTTCGGCTAACTCAGCCGATGTATCGGCTGCTCAAACAGCTAACGCCTTCCGATGATCTCCATACATAGAATATTTTTCAAATCTTCAAAATTTTTCCTCTTTAGTCTTCCTTTTCATCGGCCATCGGGTCCACTATCCTTCAGAAGGATAGTCCTTTAGACAGCTGCAATGGAGGATGTTCAATCCACTAACCATCGTCGATGGCTAACGACTCCAGGACTTAGAAAAATTTCTGATCGGCTCAACTTTCTTCTTTCTGTCAGCGAAATAGTCCCTTCCACAGCCGCAACAGCGGAACATAATCCTTGATCTTCTTCCGATCGGTGGCACAACCCGATCGGTATCGGCATTCCTTTCTCATCGGTAGGCTAGTTCTTTTTGCTTCTGCAACAGTGGCACACGAAACCCTTTCTGCTTTCGATAGCCGATGTTTTCATTACTTAGAAAAATTTTAAGCTTTCCTTCTTTACAGCGTCGACGGTCGGAGGCTTTTCTCGTCGGACGCGTAGTCCTTTAGCTGTCCGCAATGACAGGCACTCGATCAGATATCTTCTTCTGATAGCCACTATTTTTAAACTTTATTTTACAGCGTCAGCGGTCGGAGGCCTTATCCGTTGGACGCGTAGACGTTTAGCCATTCGCAACGGCGGACGCTCGAACAACTATTTTCTTTCGATGGACGTCCAACACTTTTCTTTCGACGGACGCTCGAACAACTATTTTCTTTCGACGGATGCTCGAAGAAAATTTTTGCAATTTTCTTTCCAACTGTACCCTTTCGGGCATGCTTCCGCCTAGCTCTTCCGCTACGTTGGAATCCTTTCCCACTAACCCTTATGATGATCCGACTGTCCAACACTTAGACAACAATTTTTTTTTTTGAATTTTTTCCAGATTTCTGCTGGGCAGAAAGAAATTCTGCTCCTGTCACTGCATCTTCGTGGCTCATTCAGGCCCATGCTGCAAAAGGAGCTCTGATACCACGTTGTCACGTCCCCATCCCTCCGACTGGTGGAGAGGACGCGACCATGGCGTTAACCATTCGGGCTAAGATCCCCATGAACATGTGAATTCCTAAAAATTGCTGAAATGCTGGAATAAAATGCTAGAACAACATGCTGATAACAAGATGTATTGAATTAGAACATACACATATGCAAATATTTATCATACGCAACGGAAACAACACACATTCATACAGCATTCATTCAACATGTTCATCATAATAATTAGCAGAAATATGATTGCAGAAGTAAAATGAGCAAGATCACTTATCTTATGAAGAAGTCAATCCACAACCAGATACGTGGCTGCAACGTTCCACCTAACCATAGGCCAGTGTGCTCTTTAATCTCTCAGCAGTGCTGCCACCCCCGAGATGGGCATGATTCTCCAAGGAATAAGAGAACAAGCAGTCTTACACATAGCCAAGGATACACAAAACACAGCCAAGCAACCATAGTTGGGTTTATCAGGCCATCAAGGAGTTGGGAAAGGCTAAATGCTAAGCTGGTGAGCTCATTGCAGAGCTAGGAACACCTACACTAGAACTAGCCTGACTTCTAAGACACCCACACACACCCAACACAAGGAATTATTCCCTTCTCTTCTACACAGTCCCTCAGGCCCTGCATTCCCTTCCAGTGCTATTCAGGGGTTGTGGAGAAGAAAGCCAGCCCTCTAGCTCCGTTTGTGTGGTTTCCAGCCACTAGGTTTATCAAGCAAACCAAGCCCCCGTCCCTGCTCCCAACACAGTTCGAAGACCAACCATTGCACGCATGCAATTAATTAGCTATTACAGCTTGAACAGGGGAAAACGATTCCTAGGTCGTTCTTGGCCCTATCGTGGCCAAAACGACTCCCAAGCGAATCCCAACAGGCCACTGAACGTATCGATGCACACAATTTACAACATGGGGGAAATCAACAGTCCCAAAATGCAACAGTAACCACATCTCACGACATGGGGAAGCAACAGTCCCAAAACGTAATCAGTGAGCATTGGGAAAACAACAGTCCCAAAACATAATCAGTGAGAACAACTCACAACATGGGGAAATGACTCCAAACAGTCTGTGCGTGAGGGAAAACTTGCACCAGACCCCCAAATGTTAAGAAGACCATAAAATACACAATGTAAGGGAGACCACAACAACACAACAAAGCTCGAAGAGAATGGTGGAAACCATAACTCACAGGAAGAGCGACGGTCCAAATATCAACATCAAATGACAGAAAATTAAACGACCATACCAGTCTGTGAGGAAAGTAGACGGCCACACCACTCACAAATCCGTAGAGGAAACACTGCATGGGTAAAACTAGGAAAGCTCCTGTGCATGAGAAAATCAACAAGCAATCCTAAGTGCGTGAGGAAATCAACAGGTAGTCCACAAGTGCGTGAGAATGAACAGTCCAGGCAAGAATGGCATCCCTACATGAGGATGAGCAACAAATCGTGAGGAAATGAACAGACAATGGAGATCACCCAAAATTGAAGGGGTGAGAATGTTTCAGCACCGGCGTGGAGAGAGGGTGATCGTGAGTCCGCTGGAGTGATGGCAGTGGTTTTCCTTTCCATTCTGAAGTCAACCGTGGGTGGAGTGTGCATGTAGGCGTGGACTGACAGTCCTGCCACCCCACTCCCAAAATCAATAACTTCCTCAACCACCAGTAGCAATCCTTAATGGAGGTGGTTGGGTAAGACAAGGGGAGATGACACATGGGTTTTTCCTCAAGACTCAAGGTTTGACAATTTCCCCCACACCCTTATCCTTGTGAAAATCATGCCCCTTCTCAATTTAGTTTCCACGATTGTAGCTGGTTGGGTTCATTTAATTAAAGATGCATATGTACATGATGACAAAGCGTAATATCTATGCTGCATGCCCCGATATACCATCGGTGACAATTTAAATCCAAAACATAGCATAACCAATCAATGGTGGGGCCTTGGCCTTGATCTCCACACCATGATCATTTACAATATATACACCATATACATCTAATGCAACGGGGTCAAAACCGGGGTGTTACACCATTTCTTTAGCAGCCTTCACTCCCAGCAGCAACGCCTCATATTCTTCTATGTTGTTAGTAGTCTTGAAATCTAGCTTATAAGACAAATGTATAGTCTCCTTTGAAGGATAAATCAGGACTATTCCTGCATTGGCTAGGGCTTGATTACTGGCCCCATCAAAAAACATGCTCCAGATAGAGGTGCTTTCCTCCTCGGGTGTCTGATAGGTGGGCTTTGTGAGTTGTATGGATGTTGGATGGGAATGATCTATTTGCAGGATGCATGCCCCAAAATCTGTGTCTACTGCATATATGGGATGGTTTATAGAGTTCTTGGCATTGCTGATGATGTAGGTGAACTGGTTCTCCCTGTAGAGTCTCTTGGTCTCCCCTCCAAACATTGGAATTTTAGCATATGTAAGGTCCATATGAAGGGTACCACCCAGCCTTTTAATCCATGAACGAGACAAAATGAGCCAAGGTCTTTGATGAGGCCCAAGCATTTGACCTTCTTGGAGTCAAATGAGAACATAACATGGTAGGGTTTCGTAATGATGAGGCTAAGCTCATCCATCGCTGCTTTTGGAATTATGTTATGGGAAGCTCCTGAGTCTAGAAAACAGTCATGAAGGATTTTATCATGGATATTCAGAGATATGTAGAAAGGTGGGCAAGACTCATCCATCTCTTCAATCATAGGGCCTAGGATTACTTTGGGATTATCATCTTGCAAGTTCACAAAGTCAGAATCTAGGGGAGTCCTTGGCTGAAGGGATTTCAGTATGGATGCCTTGAAGGTCTCATTCTTCATCAGTTCTATCAAGGGAAAAGGGATTTTTAACTTCTGAATTTTTGACTCAAGATTGAAAGCATAGGAAAATTTGTCATAAGTTCTTACCTCTTGTGGTGTGGCTTTGAGCTTAATAGGATCATGAGCTGATGGTTGTAATGGATTTTGCTGTTGTTTTGGATTAACAATCATCTTCTTTGCAGGGGCAACAATATTCCTATCCCGAGGAGCAGGCTACTTTGTAGGGGCAGGAGCCTTCTTCATAGGAGCAACAATTCTAGATCTCAAATTATAACCTTCTTGATCATCTTCCTGATATAGAGATTATTCCATCATTTCTTCATTCATGAGGGATTCCTCATAGTCTTCTTGTGTCAGGAAGGAGAGATCTACTTCATCCTCCATACAATTGATATTGTCTTATACCTCTCCTTCTTCTTAAGTGAACTCTGGTTCTTCTTCTAGCACCACATTCTGAAAAGGAGCTATCATTTCTTTGGTCCTCAGCTTGATTCCTACCCCTTTGAAGGATCTGAGCTGGTTAGTTGTTTCTTCTGTAAGGGACAAAATTAGGGTTTTTGTTAGCAAAATAATTTGGCCCTTTACCCCTCATAGGTATTTTCCCTTGGTATTTTAGTCTAGACATTTCAGCTGTCAGACTGTCCAACATTTTGGCCATTTTCTCCGTCTTGTTCTTTGATGAAGAAGCCCCTAGAGGATTTGGGGGTTGCTTCTTCCTGTCAATTTTTCCTTTAACCTTTTGAGATGCAACGATATTGGATTCAACTTCAAGGGAAACATCTTGCATGTGTGATAGAGAAGCTGATCTTCTTTCTATGAGAAGAAGACATAATTCTGAATCAAAGGCATTAGCATATGTGATTTTGGTTGAAGTGTCAATTGGCTTGATCTCAGCACGGATCTTATTGAACATCTTGTTAAATATTTTGGTGAAGTTAGAAATAGACTCACCATTCTCCGTCTTGAGATTGGTAAATTTAGTTATATAGTAAAGGTGGTCTCTTCTCTCTCCCCAATGCTTCAAAAATATGTCATCTAGGGCTTCAATGCCTGCTCTTGATCCAGCAGGAAACTCTTTGAACCATTTCCTAGCCTGACCATCTAGACTTTGCACAAAAACCCTAGTCCACACATCTTCTTGTTTAATGTTTATATTCTCAGCATTACTATAGAAGGCCTCTAGATGTTCTTCAGTTGTGAAATCTCCCTCCCCAGTAAAATTAGGCATGCATTTGAGATAATCTCCAGTAGGCATAACAACGAGGGGGTTAGGCAGAATTAGAGGGGCATATCTGGCCGCAAGGATCCTTTCCATTTTGGTCAGAGGGACATTCATATTGAAAGTTGGTAAGGAAAGGGTAGAAAAATACACTGCTAGTGTGAGTGGTAGATGAGAGAGTATTTGGGGTGGATTTATCTCAGTGGAGTTTCCAGGGATTGGATCTACACAACCAGCAGTGCTTGAAGATTCCTCAACCCTAATTTTTTTTGATTCAATTATAAATTACTAAGAATTATATGTTTCAGCAGAAGGAGATTGAAATGGAGGTCTATTTGATAGAACAGTAGAAATACCTCTTGAAATAGCTTATGTGGCTTCCCTTGTAGCTCTGGAGATCTGTCTGAGTGAAGTCCTGCCTCTTCTTAGAATCTGTTCTGGATCTGAAATAGGTGTTACTGGTGGCCCTTGAGGGTTTTCTCTAGTACTTGGTATTCTTAAAGCCACCTTATTCCAATGGCGTCAACAGATAGATTATTACAACCAAAATAGTGTCCAGACTTGTTCTATCATCAAATTAGGATCTATGTCGTCTCCCAAGGAAGCTGAGCTTCAATCTCCTCTCCCCGAAAACGACGCCAATTTGTTATCACTCTAGGAAACTCCTCTAGGTTTTGGCTCGAGGATGCCTCGTAACTTAAATGTTTTTATGGTTTTTCTAAATGGATCAAGTTAGATGATCTAAAGGACCTCACATGCTCAAGACATGCATAAAACTCAATCAAAAGATAAGGCTTCTAACTACCAATGTTCAGAGGTTTGGTAATAGGGTGAAAAGATGGAGAACTTACTATGCTGGCAGATTTATATATAAAGCTATTACATATAAATGGGTAATCACAACAAGGAAAAGTACTTGTAATTCAACTCATCAACATACAGATAGGGTGACAACTATCGGATATTAAATAGCATGAATAAACCTGAATCAGACATTCAAGCACAAGCACAGAACATAAAAGATATGGAAGTTGAACATATAATAGCAAAAGAGCTTATATTAGGTGATGAATAACATGAGAAGCTTCATAATAATAAAGGTCTAAAGGTCCCCAAAGTAGAACCTTTGCTTCAACATAAGTCTTAGGCTTTATAGCCTTTACAAAAATATTCATATCTTGAAAAGTTCGATTTGATTTACTAAAAATATATAAAATAAATGTTTTTTTCAAAATTAGGTCAAAAACCCTAATTTAAAGACTAGTCTATCTAACGCTAACGCTTGTTCACTCCTTGAACTCTTTGATAACTATAGTGATTACTGAAGTAGATTTGTAACCTATCATCTGATAGATAAGCCATGGTTGGTAAGAAACAGGTAGGGTTTGTGACCCTTTTCTCCTTGATTGTATCCTCAAAACTGGAACAGACCTCCTCCAATGGTGTTTTTCAACAAATTTCAGCTTTATATTTCATCCATTAGATAGTTGTATTCACCAAAACTAGTTATGTGTGCCAAAATATCTTTATGCACCCCTTTTTTCTTTTGGTGGTTAAGGAAGCAGAATCCTGGGTTTGTTAGCTACCGAAAGCTCTGCTTTCGATGGCTAATGAACAGTTGTTGTGTTCGCCTAAGCCAGCAAAAGCTCTGTTTTCTAGAATTTTTTTTATTAGCCTTTAATCAACCTTTTACACTTCACTCCTATTTTTTTGGTACTCTTTCACCCTACATGGGGTTTGGAAAAATAACAACATCATGAGCTGCCTCAAGATCTTGGAAGTTTGTTGTTGCCTCTGCTAGGGTTGCTAGTGGAAGATGAGCTTGAGGGCTAGGGTTTGAGTTTTTCTTCTGCAACCTCATTAGGCTGATCATTCTGTAAAGTCTGGTGTTGTCCCTCATTAGCCTCATATTCCTTTTTTTTAGTAGGACATACATCCCTCTCATTTCTAGTAGAGAATTGTGTAACTTAGCATTATTCTTGGTTAATATTGCATTATTTCTTTTTAGCTCTCTATCTAAGATCTCCATTTCATGTATTTTCCATAATAGCTAGTTGATCCTCTAAGACCTAGGTTTTCTTGAGGAAGTCTCCGCTATTGGTTCATCTTGAACTTCCCTTGGTGTTGGTGAGGGAAAATCCTCTTGTTCTGCTACAACCTGTTCTGTAAGGTCAACTTCCTTCTCCTTTCCTTCTTCTGAGTCTGAGTAGGGCAGGTTAAGTATATTTTCACTTTGTGCTAGGGATTCCTTCTCCTTTTCACTGAAGTCAAGGTTTCTTTTTTTTTGATTAGCCTTAGAAGTTGTAGAAGGCTGATCTACTGTCACCGGTGAAATGGCCCTCCTTTTCCTCTTGCCACTCCTGGGAGTGGTGGTCTTCTTTGAAGGGGACTTTCCTTTATCTTCTAGCTGTAAACCTATTTCAAACCCATTCCAAGATTCTATGTTTCTCCTTTGCAGCAATTCTTGGACAATGAGTTGTATTAGGCCATGGTGAGATAACCTTCCAACGATTTTGGTGGGATGGGCCTGCATCTAGTGTGCCATCTTGGTTAGGTTCTTGTGGAGGTATAAGGGTAGGTTTAAAGGGCTTCTTCATGTAAAATGATTCATTAATTTAAAGTGGTATATCATCACCCTGTTATACCTTCCTTCACATGTTATGTAAACCAAGATTGCTTTCAATAATTGCTGCCACCTCTCCTCCAGCCAGATTGATGGAACGCTTGTCTTCCATACTACATCTCTGTGTTCAGGTTTTAAATATGATATGAACTCCACATTTTTAGTAATGGTGGTCTTGAACCATTTCTCTCCAGTTCTTGGGAGTTTTTCCACTTTTGCAATTAGGGTTTCATCAAATAGGAACTCTTCCTTTCCTATCAGCGCCTTAGGGCCATCAAAAGAAAGGGAAAATTCTTCTGCCACTTGCTAGTGTGAACCCTAGAGTTTTTCATAGAACCTGTAACATCTTGCATCTTTGAATAATTGGAAGACTTCTGAATGCGGCTCAAGATAGATGATGTCCCCTAGTTCCTGTCTCAGAGTAGGTCCTCCTCCCTTTTTCATCTCTGGGCTATGCTTTTTTGTACCTGCAAAAAAAACCAAAATTCGAACTTTGTAAAGGAATTTAGCGCACTGGTTTCAGGGATGGCCTTGAGCAATAAGAATGCATGCAGAGAATGTGGAGTGTACTGAAGATATGGTGCTGATTTTGAGGGGTTAACCACTCGATTGGTACTTGAGTAAGCCAATGGTGGATTCTATTGATAACCACAAGATTTCCATCTAGTAATCATTTCCAACTGGGACTTGATGATTCATGGAGGTTTTACTACGGTTGTGGGACATATGGAGGGAAGGTTAGGGTTTTGATTTACATCAGTCATTTCAGATCAATAATGACCTTTTAGCCACCAATTTATGGTTTACTACAGTCCCTTGGTCTTTTCGGTGGTTTAAAGTGTTAGATTATGACATGCCTCATACTGACGAGTTTGATTTTGATGGACAGATAACCATTTTCCTTTTTTGTCCTTTTCAGTGGTTAAGAGAATCTAGGGTTTAATTCACAAGCTGTCGAAATCTAGGCTTTTCGGTGGCTAATGAACTGTTGGTATGTTCTCCTAAGCCACTGAAAGTCTCCTTTCCAAAATTTTATAAAAATGACGTGAATGAGATTTTTGGTGGTTAATGTCTTCCTGGACCACATTATTTAGCTGCCAAAAGGTGGGATTTTTGGTGGCTAATGAACTATTAGAAAGTTCTCCTAAGCCATTGAAAGTTCCCTTTCCAAAATTTTATTAAAAACGTGATCAACAGGCTTTCAGTGGTTAACGTGGTCATGAGCCGAAACTGTTAGCAACCGAAAGTCAAGATTTTCGGTGGCCAATGAACTATTGGAAAGTTCGCCTAAGCCATAGAAAGCTAAAAAATTTCAAATTTCTTGAAAATCAAAACACTATATATTCCAACTTTGTTAATCACCAAAACATCTTTCATACTATGCCCTGAAATATTCATCTCTATGCGAAAATTAATTGACTGAGTGGACCTGTTGAAAATTAATTTATTTAGGAGATAGCAAGTTGTATAACATCATGTCTTTGAAGGAAGACTATATCAACCCAACCACTGATGGAAACCTGAGTTGGCGTAGTGTAAGATCGTGGATGTTCGACTCAAGTGATGCTCTGGAAAAATGGCAGAACAGGTTACATGAAGTCTCCATGCGAAGATGTGCAAGAATCATGAGAGATGTCTGAAGGGTAGGAGCCGAAGCAAGCGTGCTGCCTACATATGAAGGATTACCTAACCTTGCATCCTTTTTGGTAGAATTTGAATAAAAATTCACACAATCACAATGATTTTTCGCTTTGGACTATGTGTTGAAATCTACGGATGGTGGGGTACACACAAATAATCTATCTCTGAATGGAAACATTGTAGGATATTAATGGAGATCAGATATGGGGAAGAGATAAATTTCCCTGATCAGAAATATACACGACTGACACATCCTGGGAAACATGTTGAGCACTGTCGAAGGATTTGGAAAGAACATCCGTGACAAGAATAGGTTCATCGATTCATCTACACTTTGGAAATGATACCGATAAGTTGGTACACATCAGAAGAAATGTGAAGAGGAACTATTAAATGGGAAATATTAGCTGTAAGATTGACCTAGACATTTGAGTTCAAAAGTGAACACTCAATAGTAGATGTTGCATTACATGTAATAAAGGAGAATATCTTTGAATAAATATCAGTTGCAGACATGAATTTCCATTAATGCAGCATGACTATACATAGATGGATGCAGTGTTATAATCTCATGAGAGAACTGGATGAAAATGACGCACTTGAGATAAATATACCAAAATCAGAAGGTATACATATAGTAGAGAGGGCTTCTATAACCATTGACAAGATTCTAAAACCACTTAATATTAAGAAAGTAAATATTGGGTCGGTTGAAAACTCGAAGTTTGCTAATATTGGGGATTACTGGGATGAAGAGACTATGGGAAATATCATTGACTTATTACATGAATTTCAGGATATATTCCCTACAATGCTTTCTAAAATGAAAGGCATAGCTGGAGACCTTGGTGAAACGAAGATAACCCTAAGGCCCAATGGAAAACCGATCAAACAAAGGCCATACAGATTAAACCCGCACTACAAAGAGAAATTTAAAGCCAAACTTGATCAAATGCTAGAGGTAGGTGTAATAGAACCAGTTGAAGAATCAGAATGGATCAACCTAATTGCAGTACAAGAAAATAAAAGTTTAGGGGAATTTAGGATTTGTGTTGATCTCAAGAAATTAAATGATGCTTGTTTGCATGATCCATTTCCAACTCCCTTTACAGATAAAGTATTGGAGAATGTGGGAGGACAAGAAATGTATTTATTTATATATGGATTATTGGGTTACCATCAGGTAAGAATTGCAAAAGAAGATTGACACAAGACTACCTTTCCAATGGAATGGGGATGCTACCAATACACGGTAATGCCTTTTGGACTCAAGAATGAGCCTGCAATCTTTTTAATAATTGTAGTTGCTGCATTTAAAGAGTTTATACATAAATTTCTTGAATTCTAGTGTGATGACTGGACAGTATTTGGTCTTATAACAGATCACATAGAAAGTCTTAGAATGATGTTGGAATGATTCCGTTAGTACCAAATTTCTCTCAATTTGAGAAAGTGTATTTTTTGTGCACCTTTTGGGGCTCTGTTAGGCCACACGGTCAGTCATGATGGAATTTTGGTTGACCCAAATAAAATCAACATCATCTTAGAGTTACCACCACCTACCATAGTTAAGCAGTTAAGAGAAACGCTAGGACATATGGGATGCTACAGAAAGTTCATCAAAGGATATGCGCAAGTGACTACCTCGATGGAGAAATTGCTAAAAAAAGACACTAAGTTTCAGTGGATAGATGAATTCCAAGAGAGTCTAGATACGATGAAAAACAAAATGGCCATTGCACCCACACTCGTATTTCCAGGTTGGAAAAAATAAATCCATGTTCATGTTGATGCATTCTCTCTTGCACTTGGAGTGGTACTAACACAACTAGGAGAAGGATATATTAATCACCCGGTTGCTTTTTCTAGCATAAATCTATCAACTGCAGAGAAGAATTACACTACAAAAAAGAAGGAAGGACTTGAGATGGTCTATGCATTGCAAAAATTCAGACATTATTTAATGGCGGGACATTTCAAAATGTACACTAACCATTATGAATTTAAATATTTTGTCAATAAGCCACTATTGGGGGGAAAGATATGTCGCTGGCTTATCCTCTTTAAAGAAGTTGACTTTGAGATAATTGTTAAACCGGTCTGATTAAACTTGGGACAAGACCACCTATCAAGAATTGAGAGTGGAGAATAACCTACTAGTTTGGAATATAATCTCCCTGATGCACAACTGTTTACAATGAACGCCTTTGATAATCAATACGAATATATCATATAGTTCTTAACTACTGGTTTTGTGTTGACCGAATTCACAAAAGAACATAAGAAACAATTAGTAACACGAGATGCAGATTTCTAACTAATTGTTGGCCACTTATATAAACTGGGCCTTGATGAGATACTTCAACATTGTGTTTTCAAACATGAGCGACCTATTGTTTTAAGTGAAGCACATGATGACATTGCAGGAGGACACTATGCAAGAAAGGTGACCGTGTGCAAGATATTACATGCAGGGTTATGGTGGCCTACCATGCATGTAGACGCTCGGGATTACTGTCGCAGTTGTGATTGCTGCCAAAGAACATGAACCCCATTTAGAAGAGATGAAATGCCACTAGTACCACAACTCACATTACAGGAATTTGAGAAACATATTGTTGACTTTGTGGGACCTATTAGTCTAGCAGGGAAGCATACAGGAGCTAGGTATTTTATCACTATGATGAATTACCTAACTCGATGGGAAGAAGTTGTGCCCTCCAAGGATTGTACTACTATGAAAACAACAGATTTTTTGTTCGAAAATGTTGTAACAAGGTTTGGGTTCTCAAAGATATTGATTATCGATCAAGGTACACATTTTGTTAATCAATTGATTGAAAAACTAACCGATGAATTTTAGATACAACATAGAAGAACAACTCCATATCACCTGCAAGAAAATGGAGCAATCGAACCATTTAAAAAGATTCTAGTAAATTCGCTAACCAAAGTCTGAAATAAAATAAGGGATGATTTGCACGAGAAAATATTGTAGCACTATGGGTATATCACACAACATGTAAGAATTTAATAGGTCAGACACTGTTCAAGTTAGTATATGGATAATAAGTTGTCATGCCTATGGAATATATTGTACCAATTTTAAGAGTGGTGGTGCTCACATAAATGACAGATGTAGATGTCATCAAAGAAATATTACTTAAGTTAATCCATTTGGAAGAAGAGTGCTTCATTGCAGGATTTCACCAAAATGTAGAAAAACAAAGGTAGAAAGTATGGCACGATAGATACATTAAGAATAAGGAATTTTTTACTTGGAGGCCTTGTTCTTATGTATGACAAAAAAATTTCAAGCATCGAAGAAAGCTGAAGACACATTGGTTAGGTCCATATGTGGTTAAGGAAATCACTAATGGAGGAGCAGTGAAATTGGAAAAATGAGATGGCACGGAAGTCAAAGGGCTCATCAATGGGAGCTAGTTGAAGCCTTATTTTGATAACCTCTACTAGGTCGCACAAAAAAAATGATAAGGAGAAAGGATATGAGAAGGGGAGAAGGAAAAACCTGGGATGAGTTGGAAGTTGAAGCTAGAAATGCCGACAAGGAAAATCGATGTTACCGATAAGTACCCCATCCCCTTTGTCCTACTCCTCTGAGCGGTAAATACATCCGATAAGAAGGAAAAAATACAGTAGTAGAAGAGGGTGAATCCACGGACCTGGGTAACACTTTTTGGCAAATGAATTTCGGCAAAAACAGAAAAACGCACCTCGGTCGAGGGATTGTTAAGCCCTCGACCGAGGTCTTAATATCTCGACCGAGGGCTTGTTAAGCCCTCGACCGAGGTATTGCGGGATTTACAAAACCTCGGTCGAGGTATTTAAATACCTCGATCGAGGTATTTAAATACCTCGGTCGAGGTTCATACCTCGGTCGAGGGCTTAAAAAAATAGACTTAGCCCTCATTCAAACAAATGGAAAATTTCTTGTGCCTTNAATTTTTATTTAGATCATGCTCATATATTTATTTTTTTTAAATTATTAATGCAAGATTGAATTACTCTACGTGGACACGAGCCACTTATTAGCTTCTTCAAATTTTTAAGGTCACACAGTTCATTAAATGCAAAAATTCACACATTAAATGACATCGGAATATTTTAAAAAAAATATCACTATGAAGCCAACATAATATTCTACAAATTTGTTTTTTACTGCAAGTCAAAATTCACATGGCATATATGCGTTTTGAGGGCTTCTATCTAGCACATGAGTAAAAAATCAGGTTTTCATCACCAAATTTGGCCAAAAAGTGTTACCCATCTTCATGGAATCACCCAAGAAGTATAAAGACTATAGTAAGCAAAAAACATAGAAGGAACATATAGTCAAATACAGAAGGCACATAAATTCATCCTGTACATCAGAAGATCAGTGAATTAGCGACATTTGTAGAAAGAGCCATGTCAGAACATGTCAGTTCTGACCTGGTGGAGCACATGCAGAAAACAAAAGAAGAAGTGTGCATGGAGACATATAAATTGGTGAAAATCATGGAGTATTTTCCGCACAAAATCAACGCAAGTCAGTCCATGGAGCAATAGTTTGTGTGGCTTGGGATGAGCCACAGGTGAGTGTTGGGCTTGTTGGGCCTAGGGACAATAGGGAATAATTCATGTAGAATTCTGCCCAAGCATGGAGAAGAACATAAAGGAGAAGATGAAGGAGATACGACAGAGGGAGCAACATAAAGGGAAAAGGGTAGGATGTTGAGACAAAATAAGTGAAGGATAAAAAGAAGACAAAGAGAAGGCACTAGAAGAGGAAGCTGCAATAGATGAGTAAGACATGATAAAAGGACAGAATGGGATATGAGATGACATGGTAGGATATCAACAGAAGTAGATGCGCAAATAGCGTGATGACCAGAAAATGACAGTAAGGCATAAAACTGAGAAAGTGATAGTCATTAATGATCGTGGGTACGATCTCAACTAGATATGGTGGAAACCACATGCATGAAGGAATATTTGTAAGTCAGGCTGATAGTGCCTCTCATTAGGTTTTTTTAAAATAGGAAATATAGCTCGTTGGATGGATATAGTAAGTCGACTAAGATAGTAACAAAAGAGGAGTCCATAATGCATCTGGTAGTCTGTATCGAGTCGGTATTGAGTCTGTAACAAGCATGTGTGGGAGTTGTATCAAGTTTGTAATGGGGATATAAAAGAAGGAACCCAAGCTATAGATGGGTTTCTAGACTCTTGGTAAGATGCTGGAGCTAGAATTGAGGTAGTTTTTCTGGTTAATGACTCTGTATCATTGAGTGCATTAGAGTAGAGGTTCTATAGCTAAGTATGCATATGAATAGGGAAGGTTGAGTTGATCCAAGCTGTGTGTAGATCGCTAGTAGGAGTAGAGTAGAAAGAGAAAGAGAGAAGATCATATATCATGAAAGGGAGGAAAAGTATGTAAATATTGAAGAGAATATCTTGAACAGAGTCTGCATCTTTGTGCGCAGACAAAAGGTGCATCTATTTCCTCATGCCAGATGAAGAGAACCTTGTGATTTTATCTTGGATGGGTTTCCATGTTATATGTTGTGTGTATATGTGAATGTTAGAGTAGCTTATATATATGTGTGAATATTGTGTTGTATGACTGGTTGATTATTGTGTTTGCAAATGGATAAATGTATGATGGCCACATTATATTAATGAATACAATTATGATGTATGTTCACTATTTATTTATTTAAGTGGCATAAAAAAGGGCTGGATCACAACTTAGTGTTGAATTACTATGCATACAAGTAACAGTCCTCCCCAGTATTCATTGGAAAACTTGGTGTAGATATAAGGTACTAAAACACCCTCACACACAACTGCGGAAACGTGGTTATGGCAGTTACCCATAAAATAGAGATATATTGGGTGATACGAAATATGCATCACAGGTGTTGCCGGCTAAGCTCTGCTCCATCAGGCTGATATCTCATGCTTTGTTGTGCTAAACAGAAGGGAATGAACCTGGGTCTAGGGATAAAGAGAGGGAAAAAGCCAACAAATTAACAAAATAAATTTTAATGTGTGACTTTAAAGTGGAGTAGGGATACCAAAAGTATGGTACACATAGAGGAACATAAGGCATGGTCATCTCAACCATTTCAAATACTAATATTTGGTTTGCTACATAAGTATTAGTTGATTATGTGATTCATAAATGTATAAAGCGTAAAATTCAACAAAGCATATGATCTTCAGGCCTACATGAATTCAATTGAGAATGAAGGTTGTAGAAGAGAGAGAAGAATTTAGTAAAATATGATCAATAATTTATAGGTAAAATTTCACACACACGGAGACAAATTTGGAATAATTATATTACATCCATTAATAAATATTTAATATGTAATACAATGGTAATATAAATAGGAGAAATCAAATTCCTAAGACAAGATTCAAATCTACCAACCTGGACTAAATTCGAATCTAACTCGGTGTTGTAAAATCGCCACTAGAGGTCACTAATGTAACTCTATATCACTAAAACAGTTCACAACCAATTAAGTAAAGAGGGTAGGTGAGTAAATGTGCCCAACCTCCCTTGAATCATGGAAAATGGTGCTAGGAAGACTGGGAGTGATCTAACTGATGGGAATCAGAGCATAATTGAACATGACTAAGTACCTATTGGATTCAACATCTACCATCTCCTGGTGGAACTCAGAGTGGGTTCCTAGAATATAGGTATTTATGCATGGGACTTCTAAAATAATGAAAATAAGCATAGTAAGTGGTAGGTGTCCCTTAGGTGTGTTCCCCATGCAATAGTGAAGTGATGAAAACCTCCTTATCTAGGAAAATAGATAAATAAACTATGTTGGTCAAAAGGAGGATTAATTAATACTAATAGAAAGACTAAATATCCAGTAGGGTTCCCTTTTTTTCTATGAAGATATGCACATAGGACATTAAGATGAGCTAGGATCGTCATCTACTAAATGTATTTATTCGAGAATATTTGAATCCGCATGAATTGGGGAAGGAATTTCACTACAGTTGGGTATTATTATTAACTACAATGGTTGTCTGGAAGCTTCCACAGGGGAGGCAATATAACACTGAAGTGACTCTGTAATTTCCTGCATCAAAATTTAACATTTGGTGTTATAATAATGATAAAGGAGTTCAACACTAAACAAATTTGGAGTTTGAGTGATAGTACATAGAAATGATTTAGGTGACCCTAGAGTCTTATTGAATTTAGCCCATCATGTGGATATTTATGATGAATTTATTTAATTTGTATTTGATCCACATAATGTATTTATAACTTCTCATGTAGATATCTAGGTGTAGGATGGTATGTTACCATTTTGTGTTTCAAAGGATGGAATCCACATTGGAAATGAATAGTGATTTAAAGAGTTTTATTCTCAACTAGATCCTGATGTTGATATTTTGAACACCTTAGAACATTAGTCCAAAAAGAAACAATATTTGGGGACCCACAAGACATCTACTAACACTAGTGTCGGAGAATTGCCGAGGATTTCAGTACCGAAGAGGAAATTGGAAGATACAACACCAACTAAGAAAAATCTCCCAAAATAGAATATAATGCAGATGATGAAGTCTTCCATGTAGGCTTATAATTCCACAAATACAAGAGATAATCATCCAACGCCATCACTAGATACAACACCATGAAGTTTTACTAAGTATGTTAAAGTTCACAATAAGTTCTTCACACAAGGTGAACAAATATTTATAGTGACATAATTGATGATCATGAAAAATATTATTAGTAATCTCCAAAAAAATATAGAGGTGCAACAAGTATTAAAGTTGGATTCAACTCTACCACTCATTGAACTATGCTCTGCATTACAAGTATAAATCCTAGAATAGATAGTTCAAACACCACGGTCATCGAGAGGATGCACATAAACTACTATGCAAGATCCAAGTTCAAGTCCTAGAGGACAGTTACACACACAAGAAGAAGACATGTTATGACAGTAGATCCCTGACCAGTTGCATTTAGGATGCCTCCAATTAGTCTTTACAATCCACTAGTCTCCCATATTTGGAGTTAGATTTGGCACAGGTTTCATCTCAGCACTGTTAAATTTTACATGGGGTCTATAATGGTAAAATTGGGAGAGAGGCATAAGGATTTGAGCAGAGAATATGAAAATGTTAAAACAATCATGCTCATGAGGTCATTGTGCATGCGTTTTTGACAACTAAAATTGATGAGCTATATTTGTTTATTCTCCCCGGCGAACCATAAGGGGAAGATGATCTTTCAATGGAGATTAAAATGGAGAAGATGTTGGATATTATTCATAAATTCAAGGGTCTTAAATGAGGTAATGAAAATGTGGATTCTCATAAGAAAGTTTCTAGTATTATATTTCGAACCTTGGGTCTGATTTTGTGCGAACAAGCTCCACACTAGGAATCCATACTACCATATTTACATAATTTACATGGTTTGATTTAATACATTTCAATTGAAAACTAGGGTTATTACAATCCCCTCCACCTTGTAATAACACCATCCTCAGTTCTTTTCCAAATCAGAACAAAAATGGATATGCCTCTCTCATGGAATCCTCCAACACCCATGTGTTAAAAAAATGTAACCGCAAAAGATATTCTATTTTGTAATATTATTATTATTTACCCTTCTGGAGATGTTGTTCCTCTGATTAGGGATGTCATTGATGTATTTGGTCATGTAAAGTTCTTGAGGTAAAACCTTTGTTGTAAGTTGGGTTAGTAGTACCCACAAAAGTATTATTAAAATGTATTTTTGAGTATCCTAAGGCAAGTAGGCCCTTATTGGGAGGATAATTTGGCCATGTTGGGTTATTAGGTCTCTCCCTTTATCAATGTAAATAGTGGAGGTTCCTCCCTCATTTGGACACACTCAAAACTCAAGCACTTGCGCTAGAGAGAGAAGGAGAAATCCATGTTGAGGAATGAAAAAATTCTAGTATTATTATTAGTGTCTTAAAAGCCTTAAAATTTGGGTCTTACACTATACTAGGTTGAATTCTTTATCGAGGAAGTTTTGTTGGGTTTCCATGATAAACCTCTATGTTCTTTTGTGTGGCTGTGCTTGTCTTACTTTCAGTGATCCTTTTGCATATGGTTATGATGTTATGATGATAAATGTTTTTAGATATTGTATAATCATTAAAATATTAACATGGTATCAGAGCCACCCTGAAATAAGTATTTTTTCAACCGAAACACTGCTATAGCTGCATATACTCGAGATTAGGGTTTCATGCTTGAAAATCCTAGAAGGAAAAATGTAGTCATCTTCGAATTTTTTCTATATATAGATTGAGTTTGGTAAATAATCATGAGATGAAACTTGGATATGCCAAAGGTTAAATCTTGATGTACCCTTTTTGCAAGTTTCATCCTCATATTTTCTATACGTTAGGAAACATGATCCCTCCAAATCGGGCTTATAGCCTCTTCCAGAATATAATATTAAAAATTTGACCTAGGGAGAATTTATATATCTCAGTACAGGAATATCCAAATCAAATTTTGAAATATTTTTCAGATGTGGTACGAACTGTAATTGCCTTGGTGCGAGTTCCAAACCATGTAGTTGAAACAATGACATGTGGAAGTCCATACAAGTCCGCTATACTCAACTAGTCCTCACATAGGTTACCTTGGGAAAATTAACATAAGTTCAACTTGGTGAATCAAATACTTCTCCAACCTGTAGGGTTTGAAAGAACAGATCATGATATATGAGTACGATGTTTCAAACCTTGAGGAGAAGGAATTTCAGAGATATATCAAAATCAATATCAGGCAATTATGTAGAATACATTGGAGAAACAAGGGATTCCTCTTCTGGGTACTTCCCTCCATCGATTAGTAGAAAAAGGAGGACCATCCAAATAAACCTAGGAGGGTGCATATGTATATGGAAGAAGTTTCTCATCTTGTGGATTTTCAATTTTGACCTACAATTCTAACGAGAAAACTAGGGCATCAGATTTTTTGTAGTTCGGTCCACAATTTTGATAAAATGAGTATGCTGCTAAGCTCACCTTGAGGAGGCACATATTTCTATCCAATAAGATCTGAAATCCACCTAAGTTGAAATATTAGGGTTTATATGCCAAAACCTAGGGCCAACAGAAGTAGTCTTTCAGAAAGGCATTGAAAAAAGCATCCAATGGAAGAAATCTCATTCATAAGTTCTATTCTCTCTAATTCCATTTGAAGTTCTTCATTTATCATGATGACAAACAATACCAAGATTTAGGACAAGCTTGATGGATCTGATAAATTCTGGGATTGGAAGTATCTCATACATAATAATATGACTTAGAAGACCATGTCAAAGGAGAAGATATAGATCCATAGGGTGACGAGGACAAAGCTAAACAAGACAAGAAGATCATTGCGAATTCCATCAAGGACCATTTGGTACCACATGTATTGTCTTCGAAGGCTCCCAAGGAGATATTCGATATCAACATGAAGATGACCTTGAGGACTCATATCAAGGGTGTGAAGATGTATATGTCAAAATCTATCCAATCTTACTTCACAAGATCATTCTAGATCAAGGAGAAACTAGAAGCTATTAGAGACAATGTCAAAGAAGAAGAAGTGGAGATGACAACCTTGAATGGTCTCCCAATATTTCATTAAAGGAATTCATTCTATAAGGAAGCTTACTTTGGGAGGAAGACACATAAGAAGAATCTTGATTGATAATGAAAGAATAAGAGAAGGATGAAGATGACAATCAAGCCCTAACAACTCATACCAAGAAGAGAAATAACAAGAAGGAACAATGTTCTTGCAAGAATATCAATACTTTAGAAGAAGGATGTCCCATAGCTCAAATGTTTCACTTGTGATGAAAAATGATAGTTTGTGAAAGAATGTCCCAAGAAGGAATAATAAAAGGATGATATAATAAAGGAGTACTGTGTTGATGTATTTGTAACTTCGGAATGTATTCACTTGTATATATTGTATTTCTTTGGTACCCGATGCTCCTATTGGGAGAATCACTTTTATTTATTTGTACTCTGATGTTCCTATTGGAAGAATTACTAAAATTCATGAGGAAGTATCCTCCGTTGTAAGTCGGGTCATTAGTACCCTAGTTGTGGTTACTCGAGCCAACATAACTGAGTTAGGATTAGTCGAGCCCACATAACAGAGTCAAATATTAAGTGAACGAAATAATATAAATAGAGAGTGATCCTCTCTATTTATCACAGTCACTTACACTTAGTTGTAGCGCATAACTGAGAGAGTCAAGAAGCTGGGACAAGAGAGAGAGAGACAACTGCTCTCGGGAGATCATATTTATGTCTTTGGGTTTTAATTTTGGTGGTCATTCTATCTCTAAGGAAGCTGTGGGTTTTTCTCTTTTATGGTTTCCCCGAGGAAAATATTTGTGTTCATTGTCTCTTGTGATTGATTGTTGTGCTTGTTATTCTCTCAGATAAGATCCTAAGATCATATAGCTTAAATGATAAAAATCTAACATGGTATTAGAGCTAACCTGAGAAGAATACAATGTGCAGCTATAGAATCTAGGGATTCTTAATTTTTGGGTCTCTCTCCACAAATTATCAGAAAAATAAGGCTAGGCTAACTCTCCATTGAAGGGTGCATCTTTCTGTTGAAGCATAATTTGATTCCAGGCATTTTCAGTTTTTGCTGCAGGAAATTAGGGATTTTTACAGAAGATGAATTTTTGAGTGATCTCGACAAAGTATTTCTCTCCTCATCAAAATAAAATTTTAGAGACCAATTTCAAAGTTTTCTGTTGAGTGAAACTCCTAGAAATTCAAACCCTAGTTTGACCCCGGGCCTGAAAAACCCTAAAATACTAAAACTGGTAGTTTTGGTACATTCGCTATATCTCCAGATTGAAGAAGTCTTAAGGGCCAAAATTTTCACAGGTCAAAGATAAAATCTATATGTACCCTATTTAAAACTCTCATCCTTAGATTCAATATATTCTGGGAGATATGATTCCTCCAAATCAGGGTTCCAACCCCTTCCAGGATTCATCCTTAAACAAGACACCTAGGGAGATTGCTATATCTCAGGCTACAAAGGTCCAAATGAAATTTAGCAAGATGTTTCAGATAGTGAATGGAATATAATTTTTGTGGTAAAATTTTTAGACCTTGATGATGAAACAGGGATGCGTGCTATTCCGTACAATGTCAATATACTGAATAGTCCTGAAACAAGTCACCTTGGGAAAATGATAATAAGTCCCAATTGGAGAAACTAATTCTGATCAAAATTGTGGTTTTGGAAAGAGGATACGCAAGGATACCTCAATGAAAATTTTCAGACATAGAGGAGCTATAATTTTTGAGATATCGCAGAAACAATATCAGGAATTTCTTGAGAGGAAATTGGAAAACTAGGGCTTCCTGTTCTGGGAGCTTCCCTCCACTGTTTTCAGAAAAGGAGTACATTGGATAGCTCGCCTTGAATAGGTGCATATTTATATCCAATCAGATCAGAAATATTCAAAGTTTTGAAAATTAATGTTTCTCTAACAAACCCTAGAGCATCCAACTCTAAAACCAAGACAGACACCTCAAATCGGTAAGATCTAATATTTTGCTATTTACATTTGAGGTTCTCATTTCAAAATGACTAATCACACCAGCTTGATGACAAGCTTGGTGAAACTGACAAATTCCAAGCATGGAAGTATTGGATCTCATTGGTTCTTGAAGAAAATGAATTGGACACCTACATAAGTGGAAAGGTTCCAGTTCCAGAGGGAGATGAGGCTAAAAGCCTTACACAAGAAGAACTTGGTCAAGGCCAAGAAGATCATTTCTGATTCAATCAAGGATCACCTTATACCACAAGTGTCTTCCCTAAGGAAACCTAAAGTGATGTTTGATTCCTTGAACAGTATATTTTAAGGGAAGAACATAAATCAGAATATGACTTCGAGAAGCCAGTTGAAGAATGTAAAGATCCAGAATGTAGAGACCATACAGTCATACTTTACAAGGGTCTCTCAAATCAAAGAACAAATTGAAGCAGTTGAAGAAGAATAAGATACTATCATAACCAACTTGAATTGCCTCCCAGGATCATGGGATTCATTCATTTGAGGAATGTGTTCCAGAAGGAAGTGATTAATTTCAGTAGACTCTGGGAGGAGCACACACAAGATTAAGCTTGACCCATAATAAGAGAAGAGAAGATGGGAGCTACTAAATATCAAGCGCTCAAGATTCAAAGAAGATCCCTCAAGCGATGAGGAATATGAAGAACTCAATTCTTGAAGGCTCTCTTATCCATCTTAGCATTTGGAGAATAAATTATGATGTCATGATGAAGTGGAAGGCTCAGGAAGGAGTCTACCCACGAAACAAATAAAGATAAGTATTCAGTTATTATTTCATGATATTATTTTGTTATGCATTTGTTTATGTTCATTTGATGTGTTATGCATGATAGAATGTTTGCATTAATGACAGTATACTACTAATATGCATGTGATGGGTAAGTATCCCATGGTGCTATACAACTCTCCATTGTTACTTATATAGAATGAAACCTCTTTGTTGACATATTGGATAAGTGCACAATCTCAATGATGTCTTGGTAGAGATGGAAAGCATCTAGAAAGTTTCCGTGAGATATGGATGAATGTTGTATTGGCTGAAGTAGTTGCATGATTATATCTTTATGCATAATAGTTTTCCATTATGAATATGCCTTATGAAATGCTTCTAACCATACAACCAATGCATTTGATGTGTAGGAAAGATCACATACAATCGCCTACAAGAAAAGAAGGATGA
This sequence comes from Pseudotsuga menziesii, assembly GCA_001517045.1. Taxonomy (NCBI): domain Eukaryota; kingdom Viridiplantae; phylum Streptophyta; class Pinopsida; order Pinales; family Pinaceae; genus Pseudotsuga; species Pseudotsuga menziesii. Next base: position 319,037 of record LPNX010994698.1, read on the forward strand.
GATTTGTTCCGAAGAACAAGTGACGATAGTTCGAGAAATAATTCAATATGAATAATAATATGATGATACTTTCAAAGAAAGAAAGAGGTCTCAGACACAATGCAGTTATGTGACACTGTTGAGTGACATCATTGATGTAGAACCTTCCAACTATGAAGAAGTAGCCAAGAAGAGAGGGAAAGAGAATGAAAGTTTAAGAAGAATGATGTCTAAGATGCGGTATCGAGACCTGAACAGAAGTCTTTGGGATACAAGGAAAGATTCGTAGCACGAGGCTTCTCATAGAAAGAATGAATAGACTACGAAGAGAAATTTGCATCCACTGGAAATTAAGACACATGACAGGCAGAATAATGTGTGCAAAATTAAAGAAGGCCTTGTATGAGCTCTGAAGGAAGCCATGGGATAACACATACATGAGAGGCTTGAAGATCACCAAGAGTGATGAATATATTAACCTTTTCTACAAGGTTGAAGATGAAATCCTATAGAGTATGAAAAGCTCACATATAGGTGCGACAAGAAATTTTGAAAAGGTTCAATATAGAGGATCTTGGCATCCAGTGACCCTAGATGGATACATAGAATATTAGTAGAAGAGGAAGCTACTTGTCACTCCTGTACATAATGTTTCAATACATAGAATATGAAAGGAAGAGGGAGAATGATGCTCCACTTTAGAGGGATTGACTGCAAAAGATCCCAAGGTTCAACATGGTACGATAGGATGGATAGCTTACTGATGGCTCTAGGATTTACTAAGAGTAAAGCAGATTCCAACCTTTACTTCAAGGTTGAAGGTGGAAGACTAGTGATGCTCCTGTTATATGTCAATGACTTGTTCTTGAAAAAAAAGAGGAACTCATTAAAGTTGCGAGAAGTAAACTTGTTGCTGAGTTCGAGATGAATGAATTGGATATGATGCACTACCTTCTAGGCATGGAGGTGTGGTAGAATGCAGATGAATCTCCCTAGGACAAAGGGAAGTATGTAGTCGAGATCCTGAAGAGTTTCGGGATGATGGACTAGAAGTCCATGACCACACCTCTGACATCGAACATGAAGCTATTGAGTGATTCTTTGTCAGATTCAGTTGATGACATGATGTATCATCAGATGATTGGGTCCTTGATGTACCTAATGAATAAGAGACCAAATATTTGCTTTGCTATGAAAACATTGAGACATGTTCACCTGATGGTTGCAAAGAATGTAGTGAGGTACCTAAAGGGTATAGTTTGGTATGGGCTCAAGTATGAAGTGAATCAAAAGAATAACCTGGAGGGTTATGTGGATTTAGATTGGGTAGGCAATGTCATTGATAGGAAGAGCAATTCAAGGTGCTGCTTCAGTATGAGAGTAGGTGTGATATATTGGTCTAGCAAGAAGGAGTCCTGCATGGTGCTGAGAACAACCAAGGTAAAATATGTTTCCACTTGCTTGGCTATTTGGGAGGTAGTATGTTTCTTTTGAAAAATACTATTTTATTTGATTGATATGATTTACATTTTTGTATGATGTAGAGAGGAGCATTGAAGCTCCAGTATGTGATCCAGATCAAGATCTCTCGAAAGAGGGAGTTCTAGCATAGTCGATGAAGACAGTTTGTCTGAGCATAAAATCTTGGCGAAGCTCATAGGTGTCTCAGACATAAATGGTCCTGTAGGTTGTCCTCAGATGTAATCGGTCCTGGTGAAGCTTGCAGGTTATCCTTGGATGTAATCAACCCTGATGTGATTCTATGCTAGAAATGACCAGAGTGAAGTTCGAGTACTTCAGGTAGAAGCTTGGTGTTCTCCAGATCGAGGTTCCCTCCAAGGGGAGGTGATGAGTCCGAGATCCTTTATGACATGGTAGTATTGGTTCCTTCCATGGTCAGATATAAGTGCAGTGCCATTCTAACATGGTTGTAGGCTAGGCATTCCATGGTTAGATGTAAGTGCAGAGCCATTCTGACATGGTGGTAGCCTGGGCCTCCCATGGTTAGATGTAAGTGCAAATCCATTCTAACATGGTGGTAGAATGGGACTCTCATGGTCAGATGTAAGTGCAAAGCCATTCTGACATGGTAGTAGGCTGGGCCTCCCATGGTTAGATGTAAGTGCAGAGCCTTTCTGAATGGGTTAGATGTAAGTGCAAATCCTTTCTGACATGATGAGGTCAGATGCGAGTGCTGATCCTTTTTGACATGACGAGGTCAGATGTGAGTGCTGGATGAGCCTTTCTGACATGATGAGGTCGGATGTGAGTTTTGGGCCTTTCTGACATGATGTGGTCAGATGTGAGTGCTAGATGTGACTTTCTGACATGATGAGGTTGGATGTGAGTACCCAACATTTCTAACATGATGTGGTCAGATGTGAGTGTTGGACGGGCCTTTCTGACATGATGAGGTTTGATGTGAGTGTGTAACAATAATAATAAATACATTAAATATTAACTAGTGATATGTAATACTAGGTTAAGGGTCGTGGAGCTTCATTCATGGCTGTCCACACAATATATAAGGGTGGCTACAAATTGTAATCTATAATCTATCAAACATATTATTTTACATTACTTTTCCTTTATGGCATTTATACGTTACTTGTATTGGTTATTCCATTATTGAAGGAAATTTTCCTTCCAGAATGCTGGGCATTCCTTTCTGACATGGTGGTGGATGTGTTCCTCCCATGGTCAGATGTAAGTGCCGGGTGGGCCTTTCTTACTAGGTCAGATATAATTGCTGAAAAATATGAAGACCTTCCTGGAGGCTAGGCCTACAACTAGCATGAAAAAGGGCTAGCTTTGTAGAACTTATTGTGACAAGTAGAATTGAGAGATAGCGAAAGTAGTGATGATGATGATCCAGTGGTGATCCAGCTTTGGTGATGATCCAATGATGATCCATATTTGATGATGATTTAGTGATGATCGATCTTTGATGATGATCTAGTGATGATCCAATTTTAATGATGATCTAGTGATGATCCATATTTGATGATGATCCATCTTTGATGATGATCTAGTGATATCCAGTTTTGATGATGATCCATTGATGATCAATCTTTCATGATGATATAGCTTTGATGATGATCGAGTGATGATCCATCGTTGATGATGATCTAATTTCGATGATGATCCATTGATAATCCAACTTTGATTATGATCTAGAGAAGAAGACTTGTGTTGATGTATTGTGTCAAGAGAATACCTTCCTAGTTAAGAGGGAGTGTTGATGTATTTGTAACTTCAGAATGTATTCAATTTAATATATTGTATTTTATTGATCCCTGAGGCTCCTATCAGGAGAATCACTTGTATTTATTTGTACCCCGATTTTCCTATCGGGAGAATTATGAAAAGTCATGAGGAAGTCCCCTCCATTGTAATTCGGGTCATTAGTACCTTAGTTGTGGTTACTCAAGCGTACATAATTGAGTTAGGATTACTTGAGACTACATAACAGAGTCAAATATTGAGTGAATGAAAGAATATAAATAGAGAGTGAGTCTCACTATTTATCACAGTCACTTACACTCAGTTGTAGCGCATAATTGAGATATAGAAGAAGCTAGGACAAGAGACAGAGCGAGACAACTACTATCGGAAGCTCATCTTTGTGTCTTTGGGTTTTAGTTTTGGTGCTCATTCTATATCTGAGGAAGCTACGGGGTTTTCTCCTTTATGGTTTCCCCAAGGAAAATATTTGTGTTCATTGTCTCTTGTGATTGATTGTTGTGCTTGTTATTCTCTTAGATAAGATCCTAAGATCATATAGATTAAATGATAAAAATCTAACATACTATTATAGAATGTAGTCTCAAGACCTTAAGAAAAGTTTATAGTGTATTCAGAGTAGATCTACAAGATCAAGCATACAACAGATGTCAGTATCAAGAGATACAAAGAAATATTCATTGTTTCTATCAGAAAAAGTGAGTCGATTATAGCGAGTCATTTTCTCTATTGACCATACACACTTCTTCAGTGAAGTAGAAGTCCATATAGAACAAATTCTAGGACAAGGGACTCTCTACAGAGAACCACATGTGTGCAAATTGATGAAGGATTTGTACGAGATCAAAAGGCACCCATGGGACAACACATACAATTACATGAAAATCTTGAAAATCACCTAGAGTGATGGAAATCTCAAACTTTTCTACAAGGTTGAAGATGGAAGCTTATAGAGGACAAGAAGATCATAGATGTGTGCAAGAGGAACTTTCAACAAAGTTAAATATAAAGGATCTTGATATCTAGTGATATTGAGATGACATAGATGGATATAGAGGAGGCTACCTGTCACTCTAGAAAAAAATACAGAGATTACAAGATGCAAAGGGAGGATGGTGATTTTCTTTAAAGGAAGTGAATACAATATAGATTAGAGTTCAATAATATTAACATGAGGTGTGACAAAATCCAAAGGAGATTTTACTTAACCAAGGAAAATGTACAATCAAAATCCTAAAGAGGTTCAAGATGTTGGACTATAGCTACACCAATGACATAAAACTTGGAGTTTCTATGTGATCCTACTTCATATATAGTTGATGTCACAATATAGAGGGGTACGTTTGGTTCGTTAATGTACTTGATGAACACAAGGCCAAATACTTACTTTGCAGTGAATACTTTGATCCGGTACATAGTGGATCCTAGATGTGTTCACATGGTTGTGGAAAAACACATCGTGTGGTACCTACATGGTACAATTGAGTATGGCCTTAGATATGCAAGAGACCAAAGGATTTTCCTGCAAGCATATGATGAATCCATTTGAGTTGGCATTGCTACAAAGAGAAATAGCACTCCGGGATGTTGCAGAAAGTGGACCATTTTTTCTCTTAGTGTAACCAAGTATGGACACACATATTCAACACTGATACATAGGTCCTATGTGATTTTTGGTGTAGAATATTTTCTCATCCCTTCCGATCATAAGCAAGATAGGAACAAGTCCTCAGAATTAGACGATGAAGTAGAGCATGTTGTCGAAGAATCCAGTAATTCCTGCAAGGAGATAAAGATCAAGAGGTAGTATGCCAAAATAACAAAGATAAGTATTGGAATTGTCATTTCCTATATATATAGTTACTTATATGACGTGGTTTAGTTGTGTACATATCTATGTTCAAGGAAATTTATTATGCATAATAGAGTGTTTGCATTGATGAACATTATACTACTAATATGCATGTGATGGGTAAGTGGCCTATGGTGCTATACAACATTCCATTTCTAGTTATAAGGAATGAAACCTATTTGTTGACATGTTGGGAGTAGTGCACACTCTTAATAATGTTCTAGTAGAGATGGAAGACATCTAGAAAGTTATTGTATGAATACGAGGTGTTATAAAAATTTTGGTTTACAAAGTTGAGAAGGATTTGAGTTAAGGAAAAATAGTTTAGATTTTGAATTTTGTTGATATGACCGCAAAACTGACAGGTTGGGTGCTTAAAGAAAACCAAAAATCTCCATGGAACCGTACGCTATGAGTGAAAAGTGACTAAAATGAATGTGTGAATAGTTTGTAGCACCTTGTAGAAGAATTGATGATTTAGATTAGAAGGGTTAAACGATCAATGATGGGAAAGGAATCCACCAGAGAATGTTTCTTGATGAATAAGGTGGCAAAGGATTGATGAAGTGACCATTGGGGAATATTAAAGTCCAAATTTGATTGATGGAACACAATTCTAATGGAAAAGGATATACAATTGAGGTTCATTTGGTTCCTTCAACACGCACGGTGGAAAAAATAGTCAAAGGCCAATGGAATTTTCACCACTTTCAATGTGTTGGGTCGAGAATCATTCCGCTGGATGAAAAGCTATAAAGTGAAATTGCCTTCTGCAATCCCTAAACCACTTAATGCACAATTATAAAAGGAAAAGGGAGTAAATAAAAGGATCAATGTTTACAATGGGACCTAAGGTTGTGACCAAGAGCTGGTGGAGAAAATTTCTATATTTAGTTGAGCATATCAATGAAGTGGTAAAGCTTTTAAATTTCACCAAAGGAAAAAATAATGGTGGGACCTCCAAAATATGCCCAAATGATTCGTAAAATATTAAAAAAGGTTTATAGTTACTAATATAAATGTTTTATATTAAAATATTATATTAATATTTTGTTACTGGATAAATCTAATCAATTGTACTCAATTGAAATCAAGATAGATCTCCCTAGTCCAAGTGGATCTAGCACTAATAAAATACATAATACAACCTACTTTCCTAGATCAGATGGAAATGCAAAGTAACGGATAGATCACCTACCTGAAATATGCATATCCTATTCTCTCTTTGTTGATCCAAGCTCTAGAATCTTTAGATATATAGCTACAAAACCCTGTAAAGCATGTGGGAACAAGCAAAAAACATATGTGTATCCAAACATATAACTGATCTAATCTAATAGTTAAGGAAGAAATCTATAAACATCATCAACACAACAATGTTTATGGAAAGAGATTTGTATTAATGTAATCAAGGAGATACATAGAATTACAGTGAGAAAGAACATTACAACCTAGCTTTAACGCTGTTGTTAACACCCTCTATGTTGAACAATTGAGGAAGGATGTGATCAAGAAATGATAAAGGCATATATTAAAAATTGGTAAAGGGTTGGTATTCATGAGTCTTTATAAAAAATGCACACTTTGGTTAATTCACTGCACAATTGAAGGGTGTAGATTTGTGATCGTGAAAATCTATGGTTGCAAATTGATCCACTGGGAAAAGTTGCATGATAAAGAAGTTTTGACGAAGAAGCAGAATTGGTTAACAAGAAAACAAGATCGATGGCAAAGAGATAAAGAAAATAAAATCTACGGTCATAAGGTAGTTTGTGATGTGAAGATTCACCGTTGAAACAAGGAGAAAGGTTAGCAGATTGCGTAGAACGGATTTGATCCAATGGTTCAGACAAGAGATGAAGTCTTATCAACAGTCATAGTATACTCCAGAGCACAAACTTGTGAGATAATTAAAATGGATGAGCAGTAGCAGAATTTAAACCACTTTCCATGTGGCGTCTTTTAGTGAGTTTCGCTGAGGATAGTGGTAAAGGAAAAACAACTTGTTGGAGGTCCCGTAATGATTCGTTGTATAAAAGGTGAGTTGAATTAGGTAAATTCATTTTGTTTTCACACTGTTGGTGAAAAGGAGAAGGGACAGTGCGCCATTTTGTTTCAAAATTCAACTTCTACGTATCTAATAGTTACCAGGTAAGCCTTAAAACACTGAGACTTTGTTGAAGACTTATTACCGTTGTTTTATTATGGAGAAGGAGAAGAGTTCAGGGATGTTGTGTAGAGTTCTAGATGAGAGAGAAGAAGTGGTTGTTGATAGGGAGAGGAATGTATTTGACCCTATTCTCTCAGTATGCAGTGTATCAGTCTTAAAAGAATGTTTATGGAAGTATAATTCACAATGGAATGATATCCTAAATGTCTGCAGTTCCTTCTTATATTACTTTGCTATCGAACAAACCCTACCTTTCCCTGAATTTGTCGAGTGGTGTGCGAATAGTTATTCATCTTCTGAAAAAGTTATTATGAGTCATACAACGTAAAAAATCCTTTGTAGAATTGACGTGAAAACTGTTCGTAGGATATTGAGTCTACCTGATAGTTTTCCTGTAAACCCTGAATCCTTTAATGAGCAAGTCCTGATTGAATTGTATAAAAATTGCAAAATTGAAGTCAGATGTCAGTTTTTATCCAGTATTCTGAAAGTTGGTCAATCATTAGAGGGTTTATTTCTTCCATACAATGTCAATATTTTCAAGGATTAAGTCCAATTGGTCATGTCAATTGTTAGTCAAGTTTTGGGTTTGGATGATGATACGCATGTCAACAAAGTCATCTTAGGTTTTTTGTTAAGTATAGGTTTGACTAACCATGAATCCCATTCAGTCCGTTGTTTCAATATTCATGAGTATTTAGCCGAAGTAATCCATACCCAATTGGTTGAATTTCCTAAATTCAAGTTTTTCAAGTACCACTCATATTTGCTAAACATGCTTTTGTGTTCTAATGTGTCAGAGTTGCAGTTCTTATCTACCATGTTCTCTATAGACCTTCCGAAACAGATTAATATGTTTGAGTTCGTGAATAAAATTATGGCTGAAATATACAAAATTATTTTCAATGATGTCTTACCAAGGGTGTTGGAAGACATGAGAATTATGTTACAGTCTTTTTCAGAAGACAAAATAGGAGATTGGTTTTTGCATAAAGAATTTACTGTTCTTAGAGTGTATGGGTTCACTGGAAAATCGTCCAGGCACGGGGGCTTCACTTGTTGACCAATATACTATCACGTTAGTTCATATTGTGGGTTTTAAAATTAACAAAAATCAAACCAATATATTGCAAGTATTGGGGGGATGAAGGGTTTAAGGTGGGGTTGGGTAGGGTGGTTTATAAGGATTGAGCTATAAAAAGGGGTGGGGAGGAGGTTTTAAGTATTGGGAGGGGGTTTCAACAAAAAGAGTTTGGGTCAATATCTCTCAAAATTAAGGGTATTCTTTAATATCCCACGATCGCACGTGCTATGTGAGAGGTTCACTAAGTGAAGTCCCCGTGCGTCCAGGTTACCTGCTTTCTTGACGCCAAGAATATTCGCATTAGAGTTCATGAGACAAAGGTTATACGCAGAAGAGGAACATTTCAGAGAGTTTAAAAAATATTCTAATGTTAAATTCCCTCTCAAAGTCAGTCCTTTCATTTTTAAGAATAAAACCACTTTGTTAGTGATTGAGAAATTATTAGAAGTTATGGATTTTCAAAAAGAGGAAAAAGTGAACTATGACCCACACCATATTATTTCTCAAAGGAAGCAACTGAACAAAAACAAGCCATTTGATCATCAAATTCTTGAAGGACTAGACAAAATGGCAAATCTGTCTAATTTTGAAGAAAATACAGAAGCTAATGAAGATAAGAGGGACATATTGGTTGTATTAGTTCAAGCGTCTGTTAATTCCAGTGTTATGAACAAAAGGACTCTTTCTGAAGTAGATGGCATGGACGTAGATGAAGATATTTCTAATAAAAATATCAAAATGCATCCTCAGGATGAGCTAACTATTTCAAAATAAACATTTCCAGAATATTTAAAGAAGGTGGTCCTGTTTCTGAAAACGTTTGTGTAAATGCATCAGTATTATTTTGGAGATGAAAGTAAAACAGAGTCCAGTTCTTGTTATAAATATAGGATAGAGTTAATGTCGAGTTATGCTAATAAAGAAATGCAGTCAGTGGAGGAAACTAAGAACCTGCTTCCTTGAGTTAGGAAATTAATCAATAAAAAACCTTCATTGATTTCTACTCGGGATACAGAGAGGAATACCCTAAAATTTGTTGTGGTAAGTGATAAGAAAGTGTATGAAATGGAGGTGAAGTTGGACAAAATCAGTGTTCTTGATAAAATACAGCTCCACAAACAAACTAGATATGTTATTTATTCTGATTTGTTACATGCAATTGTGAAAATTACTAAATTACAGTCTCTTGTAGATAAGATGGAAATTCAATTGAAACATGAGAAGGTTGAAAATAAGGCTAATTTGATTCAAATTAAAAAGTTATAGGGAGATATTATAAGATTAGGACTGAACCAAATAATGTGCAAGTGACAAAGAAGCTTCTAGAAGAGAAGGACAATACCGTTCAGGTGTTGAAAACGAAGCTTAATGTCCTTAACATTGAACATGTTCAATCTTCAGAATTGTTTGCGTTATAGGAAGAAAAAGAGAAAGTCTACCAGGAAATGATGGATTATAAAGGAAAATCATTGAAGCTGCAGGAGGAGAAAGATAAGTGGGAAACCTAAAAGTATGAGTTAATAGCTCATATTGCAAAGTTGAAAAAATATCAAAATGATGAAAAAGAGGTTATGGAAGAACTGATGAATCAACCTTTCATTGGTACTGATTTACCCCTTGTTAATGTTGAAAAACCATTAAATGAATTTTCTGTAGATGCTTTACTAGTTCCTATGTCTCAGGCAAGCTTAAAAGAAGTAGAAATTAAAGAATTGAAAGATGAAAATGAAAATATCAAGTCAAAATTGGATAAGAGTATTGAAGAGAAGAATAAAGCGTGGAATGATAAAAGCCAATTACAGAAAAAATTCAATGAATTAAAAGAAAGAAATACATGAAGACATTAGAGGAAATTTGGGGTCTAAAATGGGCCTTATAAGAAAACGCGCCAAAAATCAATTTTGTGAGTTGGAATTCAAGAACCAATGGAATTTCAATAAAATGAGCCAACCATAATGGTTGAATTGACATATTTGTCATAAAAGAAAACTACGTTTTTTGTTTGTATTTTTGACATATCTCCCTATATTTTTACTCAAATTTTAGGTGGGAGAGCTCGTTGGATGCATAATTTAATTCTGCATCCAACGAGTACCCACACTGCATACTTTTTATGGACCCCTCTACCCCAAAAATAAGAAATATCAGAAAAATGTGATGATGATGTCATCATCACATTTTTTCAGGAATTTCTTGTTTTTGGAGTAGCAAGGTTTGTCAAAAGTATGTAGCATGGGTACTCATTGGATGTGGAATTAAATTCCACATCCAATGAGCTCTCCTGCTTGAAATTTGAGTAAAAACACAGGGAGATATGTCAAAAATACGAACAAAAAAAGTAGTTTTTTCGTTCTTCCTCCAAAATTAATAACTATTATTTTATTATTTTAACTATTATTTTATAATTTTCCTTAGGAGGCCCATTTTAGACCTCAAATTTCCTCTAATGAGCTCCTTTACAGGGAGCTAAACATTTGATTTGGGATACTTTGTTTGTGGAAATTACTAAGTTTAGGCATTATTTAAATTTTATTGATGATGAAAATGCACTGGTAAATTTGGCTGCTTAAAGATTGAAATTGGCAAATGAAACTATGGAAAAGAAGCCTCTGAATACTGCTTACAATGCTATGAATTTCTTGAATTCTCTGACATATCAAAATTTGCAGGACATTGGGATCAAAGAAAGGGTAGCAATTGTGTTATGGGCGAAGAATTTTATCAATAAAAATCAAATTATGAAAGTTGTACAGGATAAAGCGAATCAAATGTCTTCTCAAATCAAGGATTTCAGGACAGCTTTTAAAGATTTATTTGATGATGGTCTGCCTTCTTTTTGGGATGATGAAGGACGGTTGTTTTCCTAGGACCAATATCACAGCTTATTGTTGCAAAATCACATGGATCATTCCAAATTTGAAGATTTAGTCAAAGGGTTGACAGGAAAGGATACTGTGGAAAAATTGATAGAATACTTTGAAATATTGGATAGGTTCTTAATTATTAAAAAAGTATTACTAGTTGTGTCTTATGAATCTTATGTGGATTTGGAGGTGTCAATAAGAGAGATGATAGAGTATGACACTCCAAATATGGAACAATGGAAGATTGTGGAGACATTTGGGAAAACCAAATAATACTACATTCATAAAGACAAATGTTGCAGTTTCAGGAAGCTGTTTGTTCGTGATGCCTTGCAATTATGGAGTTTTCTATAATCAAACAATCTTTTATTTCAATCAAAGCATGTAATTATTATTCCTAGTTATTAGGGATATGGTTACAAGAACTTATGATTAACAGATTAAGTTGGTTATTGATGTTCTTGGAAGAAACTATTTTTTGTATATATTTGAATTTTATTGATGTATTGGTTGTTGGAACCCGTAAGTTTGGACTGATGTTTTTGTGACAACTTATTTTTGAATAAAATTACAAAACTGAATGCTAGTTGATCTTCAAAGATTCATGTGTTGTTTATGTTACAGTCCATGCTTTCTTTTGTTGTGAATGTTTTCTAAGTGTTTACCTTCCATTCTATTTTCTTCCGTATCTGAAAACAATGTTTAATAGTTTCAGAATTCATACATGTTATGCTCTGGCTATTGTTTCAAATATTCATAAACATTTCCTCTAAATTTGATATGGAATTAATCCTGTGATGCTCTATATTGATGGACTGTTCATGTTTCTTTCTTATCACCTGATAATTAATGAATGACTGTGACTGAATAATTATCTTGCCTTTGTGGAGATTCTGTGTAGGCAGATTTGTATTATATTTATCTATTTTGACTCCATTGCCCAATGTTATATGTGTTGTTTCAACCATCTGCATAACTTAAAATGGTTGACTCCAATATCTGGTCTTGTTAAATTTATATCTGAGAGATCCCTCTCTGGAAAGAAAAGCCAGTTTCTTTCTAAAAGTGGTTTTTTTTGTTACCTTGAGATTACCTTTCACAACCTTAGGTATATTTTGAGTTATAACAGCTACAATATTCCATCCAACAATCCAAGCCCAAAGCCTCCAAAGCAATATAGTAAGCCACCTAGAAATTCCACCAGCATAAGAGTACCATAGTCCTTCCTCTCTTCCAAATGGAGAGAGGGTTTAATTTATAAGGCTAAAGGGATATAGTAGGTTCAAGATTAGGAGGAGGGATCTAAGGGATCTTCCCTATAGGTTAGGAACCAAAATGCCACCTCACCTAGATAATAGGGATAGAGCTCCACCTCATCCACCTTCGAGAAGGATCTCGAATCTTTGTTTTTTGCCCTCAAAACACCACCGGTGGACTTTCCAAAAAGGGAAAAAGCGTCGTCGATGCTTCTAGCAGTGGGAGACAGAGCACCGGCACCGGTGCACCTATCATGAAGGGAAAAAGTGCCTTTGGTGATCCTATCATGAAGGACAAAAGTACCGACCTTCCTAGAGAGGGAAAAAAGGTAGGAAAAACCTCAATCTCAATCAAATTTAGCATAGATAAACTTGGGGATTACGAAAAGGGTTGACACATGGATCAAGAGTGTAAGATTTGTGTGTAACAGAATGCCCCCCAAAGCATGAAGTTAGAGGAATGCGATAGGTGAATGCTTTGTAAAGTGAAGAAATCTAAGGAAAGGATGTTGGTTGGAAGCTACTATAGTACCACTAAATCAAATCTCATATAACTCATAACATGGCTGTTGACCAATACAATGCAGATCCATGGTAGTAGATGCCGACTGAACACAATCATGGCTACTAGAAACAAGCGTAGAACCATGATGAGATGATAACATAGCCACAATCAATACAAAGGTGGATCCGTGTAATATGACTCAAAACAAACTCCATCCCAACCTAGGTGAAGATATCTGACAACCCAGGGTCTTCAAGCTGAACCTGCAATGATACGAATCTAACCATGTGATCACAATGTCTTGATGTCGAACATGGTAGAAACCACTTGATTACCAGTCAATGATGTAAACTATTAACAAGTGCGAGGTAAATCACCATTGATGTCAATGATTCCCAAGGTATCTCAGTACATACCATCGAATGTGAATAAAGGACTTGGAGTTGAACACTCGATGAGATCTTTTAATCAAGAGTAAATGATATAAACTCATGTTGAAAGTGAGGTAACCTGACATTAAGGCATGCAAGCCCAAGGTACTTGTCTTGGTTTCTAAGTCTAATTCCTGGAAAAGGAGTTGAAGTCGACAAGAATAGACTCGTTGAAGGAGGGCCATGATTAATCCCCTATCATCGACACGAAACACGATCATATATGTTTTTGGAGTAAAATGAATAGAAGAGTGATGTACAAGACTGACTCAGGGATGACCAACATGATAGAAGGTAAGTTGACTGCAGATAGTGGAAGGATGACCAAATTTCTCTTGAACATGGGCATGGAATGACTTGGCAGTATTGACATGAGAATGATACCAATCCCCCAATGCAACTGATGATGAGAGTATTCTTGGACAACTCAAATGAGTAAGAAGACTCTAGGAATTAGAAGGACTTGAAGACAAATTGACTATCCAAGTACTGAAACGCATATGTAAATGAGTGCCATGTTCAAGAGTGACTATGTACTACCATAACAAAATAAAAACTCTTTCCTTAATTTCCCTATCATTATTGATGAGTACCTCTTTTCTTTTTAATGAGCCGAAAAAGGGTAAAAAATGCTCGATATAGCTCGTCCTTCGGACGAGTCCAATCTAATATGTTTTATGAACCTGAGAAAGGATGGGTTCATTCCCAAAAAAGGGTCCTTCATTGTTTGATTTTATGAGTATGATGAAAACAAACTCATTTGTTGTTTCATGCTTAGAGAGTCTGAAATGACTAAGAAGAGTCCAAAAGGTCCTTTTTCGTAAATAAGGCCAATCGGTCCGAAAAAGAGATAACCCACCCTCGACTAGTTGACCCTTCTGATTCTTTTACAAGCGTGAACGTAACAAGTTTGCTTGGCAATATTTTTTGTTTTGAGGAGACTGAAAAGAGCTTAAATATAACTCTTGAACGAGTTCTTTTTTCATAATCCAATTTTAATGAGTTTGAAAAATAGTAAAACTATACTCGATGCCTCTTCATTGATTTTTTAATGAGCATGACAAAGTTATAAAAGGAACTAAGAAACTTTTTCATGTTTGAATCTAGAGCACAAAAAGGCGGTAAAGTAAGCTCAAACCAGTTTTCATTTTTAACCAGAGCATGAAAAATGAAAAGTAAGCTCAACACCATCTTACTATTTTTAACGAGCTCGAAGACCAATTTAAAGAATGCTCGGGGTATCTTCTTCATTTTTTATCGAGCTTGAAACAAAATAAGAACTATGCTCAAAACATGGTTTCATTTTTATGCAAGCTGGAAACCAAAAGGTAAACTATGCTTAAGGAAACCTACTTCATTTTTTAACGAGCTTGAAATAGAAAATGAACTATGCTCAAAAGGGTCATTTCATGGTTTAACGAGCTTGAAACTAAAGAAAGTATGCTCAAAATGATTCCCATTGATGGGTGATTTCCCAACATGATGTCTAGTGGTTGGTACTTTCCCCCAGTATAACTGTCAAGTAACTTAACACTAAAAAAAAGATAGGTTACATGCCCCCCAAGCTTCGTTTCGCCTACTTTACAAGAAGATGAAATGAAGGCTCAAATATTGAGTCTTGACACAATGGAAGAACTCGTTTCATTTTTTAACGAGCTTGACACAAAAAAAGGAAATCTGCTCAAGGTAAGTTTTATTTTTTAACGAGCTTGAAACCAAAAATAAACACTGCTCAAGGTAACCTGTTTCATTTTTGCACAACCTTGAAACATAAAATAACTGTGCTTGAGGGGACCTGTTTCATTTTTACACAAGCTTGAAACATAAAGTAACTATGCTTGAGGAAATCCGTTTCATTTTTTAATGAGCTTGACAAAGAATGGGAACTATACTCACAGTCAGTTTTATTTTTTAACGAGCTTGAAACCAAAAATAAACACTACTCAAGGTAACGTCCTGTTTCATTTTTACACAAGATTGAAATAGAAAATAACTGTGCTTGAGGACATCTGTTTCATTTTTTAACGAGATTTACACAGAAAGGGAACTATGCTCACTAGCATCTATTTCATTTTTAATGAGCTTTACACAGAATGGGAACTATGCTCATAGGAATATGATTCATTTTTTAACGAGCTTGACATAGAAAAAGAACTATGCTCACAAGCATCTATTTCATTTTTTAATGATATTGACATAGAATGGGAACTATGCTCACAATGCCTGTTTCATTTTTTAATGAGATTAACACAGAAAAGGAACTATGCTCACTTACCTATTTCATTTTTAAACGAGCTTGACACAGAAAGGGAACTACGCTCACAACGTTTGTTCTAAGCCAACATGATATCCATAGGTTGGTGGGTTCCCCCCTTACATAAGAAGCTAGAAACTTAACTCCAGCATGAAGTCCAGAGGCTGGAGCCATGCCCCCATTTTACCTATGATGGGAAGAAGCTAACTCGACGGGGAAGGAACCACAAGAACATGTGGTACATTTAGGGAAGTCTGATGACTAGGAGTCACACAATAATCAGGTTTAACGAAGAAAAGATGATCAATGGTCACAATCTTCCCATCATGGGGAAACTAAATCACTTGAAAGAGTGTGGACACTACAGCTTTCATGGCGTAAACATAATCACGCCCAAGGAGAAGATTCAAATATAAGGGTCCTTGGACTGCCATAACATCTGTACATACATTTTTTTTCTTCCAAAGTAATAGGAAACTAAGAAAGGATCCCTAAAGGCACTGCAGGCCTTCGATTAAAAGCCAATAGTTGATCGCTGGCTGACACAAACAGAGGAGAACCTATAGCTTGCTAAGCACTAGAGGATAGAATACTAACAGAAGCTCCTTCATCAACGATAGTGTGAAGTATACTCTTAGCAATAACTCGTATAACTATCTAGAAAGGAACTCTCGAATGAAAACAATATTCTGTTAGGTTACTCCAGTCAAAGGAAATAACCTCACTACTTGGAGAGGGTTTTTTCAAAAGACACAAAAATTCTTCTTGCATAGAACAATCAGAACTAACTACAAAAACTTCAGCCAGGATAGTTTTCACTCTCAACTGGAAGAGAGGGAAAAGATGAAGACTTTGTCAAAGGGACTTCTTCATTCTAAACACTCTCTGATAAAAGAGTGGGATTGGGTGGAGATGACATCGACTCGACCACTTTAACTTCACTCTCCAAAGGAAGAGTGGGATCAACCAAGGATGGAATTGGATTGACCACTTCAACTTCACTCTTCAACGAAAGAGTGGGATCGACCAAGGATGGAATTGGATTGACCACTTGATCCACCAATGGGATGTCAAGGGACAACTTATGATAACCGGTTGGAAGCTATTACTGAGGAATAGTAATATCTTCCAACAACTTTGAAGCTTCATCCATGCAAGGATAAAGGTAAGTACAGTGCATATCCTAACTATTATAGCTCAAAATGACACATCTCTTCCTATGACCACTTTCCCATGTTTTCGTCGCATGTTGACACTTCCATGATGACACTTCATGAAAGTCACTGAACAAACACCTAACTTGGAGGATCCATATCTGGAGTTTTGTAACTCCGTTTGATCTCATATTCACACCGTTGGAAAGGTATTTGTGTTAGATAAAACTTTCAAGAAGACACTAAAGTCTGAAAATTCATATAAATACCCTTAAAATGATTTCTTTGATGTGTACTTGAGTTTCCTTAAGGAAACCCACATACGTATGCGACTGTCTGAATATAATACCCGTGTTTGCCTCCAAAAAATGTCAAAAAAATACGAATTTTGAAATTTGGGTAGTTTGGGTAGTTATGCAACTAACTCCTTTAGTTGTAACTTCTTTGTATTTGACCCTAACTCTTCATTAAGCATATAAATAGAGGTAGGGAGGTCCATGAGAAGAGACTTGAACTTTTGCATTATCATGCTAGAGGAATTGAGACTCTCTTTGCCCACACCTTTGCCCTAGAAGCATTCTCCTTGTGTTGCAGAGCTTGGAGGATAAGTTTCTTGGAGAAGAGAAGCAATAGAATCGGATCAAGGTTTCGTGAGGTTCCCAACTTGAAGAGAAGGTATACTTGTACTTGTTTTCAATATTAATAAAGATGTGATGCCCTTCTTCTTCCTAAATCATTGTTCAATGTGTGATTGAATTTCTGTTTATGATCATATAATGATGTTAATTAGATTATTCTTTCATATTTCTTTTTTAATCATTTCCTTATATTTGTTCATAATGGTTTGAGGAAGGTATAATTCATTTTGCAGGTCTCTTGGAGCAAGAGGAGCAAGAGGAGCAAGAAGAGGATTGAAGGGTTGCTTGGATCAACCTTTGTTTGGCTAAGGTATGAACCATTCTAATCTCTGATCTTGCTTGTATTTACTTGCAGAACCATTTTCATCCAACTTTCAAACCCAGTACATTGATGGCCTCTTAAACCCTAGCCATAGTAAACATTCCTTTACAACAGAATTAATAACTCCACTGGGGAGAGCCTTGTTTGTTTGGGGTTTCTCTGTCTTTCTTTCAGTCTTTTGCATTGGTTTTACGTCCTTCTTGCTAGTTTGGAAAAACTTATTAGTCTGATAGAACACCTCTCATGCCTTCCTAAGGTAGCTTTTGACATTTTTTTTGGTATTTTTTCCACCCATACACGAGTTACAGACTAAACAATTGCGTCTCTGTTTTGGTACATGTGACTTTCTATACTGTCAACCTGCGTACGATACGTGAATTGTCAGTAATACAACCCGTGTGTTCTTGTACATGTGAATTTCTATAATGTTAACCCGCATATGACACATGACCTGTCAGTAGTACAACCTGCGTGTGCCCCTAAAATAATGTTGTTTCCTCATTTTGGTGTTTTTTTCTTCCGTTTGTGGGCTGTTTGGTAGGTTTTTTGTTGTCCTCTGCAGGTGCATGAATCCAAGGAGTTAGTGTCATCCATTTTGGTTGTTCTTTATCTATGTGGTAATCCTTTTTATAGCATTAGGTTTTACTCTTTCCTCTTTTCCCCCACCCCCTTTGCTTGGCTTTATTTTTGGGTTATGTTTCTGGTTAGCCTCTGTTAGTGATCTTTGTCTGAGTTCACAAGCTTGTTGGTGTTGGTTTCCTTCTTCTTTTGTTGTTAACTTCACCATGCCAAAATAGTTTACTTGTCTATTATGCAAGCCTTCCTTCCAAGTAGGGTTTATATTGACTTTAGGGCATTCTAGAGTCTATTTTGTGGTTGTATAGCAAAGTTCCTTTTGCTTTGTTCTTGTTATCTGCATACATTTAGTTTGTAGGTAGTTTTTTATTTTGCATTTATAAAAGAAAAATAAAAATAACATATACTTGTTTAATATGCATGTATATTAGGGTTTTTTCTTTAATACACTGCATATCATTATTTTTGAAAAAAATAAAAAGAATTACACTCACAAAAATTGGCAATTCCACATGCAAATTACACACAAAGGAAACTGAATATGGAGCAGAACACTAATCTATATTGAAAAAGTGTACAATAGCCAACCCTTCGAAGTCATAGGTTGCCACAATAAATAATTACATGAGAGATTCGAATTCATAAGGATGCCATTCGAATTTGGTCAAAAGGAGGCTTACTAAATCTAAGCAAATCCCCCATAGGTGCATAAAGCAGTTTCCAAATCTGTCTAGGAGCTCACGAATTGGAAAAATAAATTAGGAAAGCTAATAGATGATGGAAGAACAACTCATACATGATTTTCTTAGGAGAAAAGAGTGGAGGATGATGAGGACAAAAAACAAGTTAACTTCACCTAGTCAAACTTTCCCAATTGCCTTAAAACTCAGCAAAAGCAGGCAATAAAGCAGAAAAAACAGACATGCGCTAGGAAGGCCAGGAATAAAGAAGATTTGATTCCAAGTGGTTTCCCAAGTGCTCTATGACTCAAATTTAGAAAGTTTGACCACTTTGGAGATGTGGAGGACAACTTGCATAAGGTGGAATATGGAAACTAGGCAAATAAGACAAAAATTGGATTAATTAATGTCTAAGGTAGCTAACTATGGGTTGATTATTCTAATACCCCCCCTTAAGCCTGACTTATGAGTAAAATATCAGAAAATTATAGGGCCTAGAAATAAGGCTTAGTCACCCTTTACATACTGCATGTCCATTTAACCAAGGAAAGAGGCAAAAACCCAGTGGGAAAAATCCTCCCTTAAACATGGACAGTAAAACAAAATTTGAAAATATTGTCATCACTCATGCTTCATAGCATGATCAGAAATCCCCAGTAGTGATTTTAGATTGCTGAATGTCTTCTCACAAAAAAATTTGGTGAAGATATCTGCTACTTGTTCTGAAGATGAATAGAAGAGTAGGTGAATGGTGCCATCATGCACAAGCTGTTTGATGTAGTGCATATGGATTTCAATGTGTTTGGTTCTTTGTCTCTGAACTGGATCATTGCAGATTTTAATGGTACTCTGATTATCACAATATATAGTATTTGGGTATTCTAATTTGAAGCCACACTCACCAAGTAACCCCTTCAACCATAAACATTGAGTTGTTGCATTTACAACTCCTCTGTACTCTGTTTCTGTAGATGAGAGTGCAATGGCACTCTGTTTATTGCTTGACCAGCTGATTGGTCCTTCAGCAAGCATGAGCACATATCCTGATGTTGACTTTCGATCTGTGTTGTCACCTTCCCTATCACTGTCAGTAAACCCAATCAAATCAAGATCAGATTTAGCTTTGTAGAAGATCGCATGAGTCCTTGTTCCCTGAACAAAGTTAGGGATCCTTTTGGCTGGTCTCCAATGGATCTCATGAGTCTGATCCATGTATCTTGAAGCCACACTTACTTCATAATAAATATCAGGTCGAGTATGTGTAAGGTACAGCAAACACCCAATCAATTGCCTATACAGTGTATTATTTACCATAGGTGAAGAATCTGCTTCTTCAAGCTTAACTCCTGAAAGGAAGGGAGTCTTGCTTGGCTTGCAATCCTTCATGTTGAATTTCTTCAGAAAATCCAAGGCATACTTGGACTGATTTACTTTGATTCCATGTTTATTTTGAGCAATCTCGAGCCCCAAGAATTGGCTCAATAAGTCCAAATCAGTCATTGAGAATGCATGGTTCATTGCAGCCTTCAAGGAGGCAATTTCATCCTTTGAGCTTCCTGTAATGAGAAGGTCATCAACATACAAGAAAATAATCATTAATGAACCATGAATCAGCTTCAAATAGACATTTGGATCTGACTTGCATCGAACAAAATCCAATTATAGCAGAAAGCTATCAATCTTGGCATACCAAGCCCTGGGGGCTTGCTT
The DNA here is from genome assembly GCA_001517045.1 of Pseudotsuga menziesii. Classification (NCBI taxonomy): domain Eukaryota; kingdom Viridiplantae; phylum Streptophyta; class Pinopsida; order Pinales; family Pinaceae; genus Pseudotsuga; species Pseudotsuga menziesii. The sequence continues at coordinate 339,755 of LPNX010994698.1, forward strand.
AAGCCCATACAATGATTTCTTTAGCCTACACACAAGAGATGAATTAGTAGAAAATCCTTGAGGCTGCTGCATGTATATCTCTTCAGTGAGATATCCATTCAATAAAGCACATTTCACATCCATGTGATGTACCTCCCATTGCTTCGAAGCTGCAATGGCTAAGGCTAGCCTGATGGAGTCCATCTTTGCCACTAGTGCAAAGGTCTCATTGTAGTCTATGCAATGTAATTGTGAGTACCCCTTGGATACCAATATGGCCTTATATTTCAAAGGTGAACCATTAGCATCAAATTTTGTTTTGTAAACCCACTTACATTGAACTAGCTTCCTCCCTGGGGGAAGATCAACCAGCTCCCAAGTGTTGTTCTTCTAGAGTGAGATGAACTCTTCTTTCATGGCTGTTTGCCATATTGGATCATGTGTTGCATATTAATATGTATGTGGGTCTGATTCAACCATCAGATAGCATTTCTCTGCAAACATAGGATCTTTCATGAACAGAGCACTCTCAAACTGAGATCTAGTCCTCCTAGGATCATTAGGATTTCCAGCTAGTTCTCCAGCTGCATGAATGGTATTTGCTGCAAATTTTGGTCTTGTAGGATTGTTAGGATCTGAAATTAAATCATAATTATTAGATATATTAGAATCAGCAAGTTCAACTATCTCTTCACTTACGTTCAATGGTTTTGGTGGTGAAGAGGATTCTCCAACTTCCACTGCTGCTAAAGGCTCCTCTTGGAACTGAACACTCCTTTCAATGAAGGATTTGTTTGTGCTCAAATTGATCAGCTGGTACCATTTGGAATCTTCAGGGTACCCAAAAAATAGATACTCTTGGCTTTGGGGCTGCAAATCCTTCCTCTTTTCTGTTGGAATTCTAGCCCGAGCCCTTGAGCCAAAAATCCTGAAATGGGTCACATCTGGCTTGTGCCCACTCAATGATTAGAAAGGATTCATACCATCAAGCTGTTTATGAGGAACCCTATTTTGGATATAGGATGCATAGTTTATAGCTTCGGCCCAAAAATTTGGTGGCAAAGTTTTAGCCTCCATCATGTAGGTTGCCATCTCTTTCAGTGATCTATTCTTCCTCTCAGCAACACCATTTTGCTGTGGTGTGTAAGGGATATAATGATGCATTTGAATACCTACATCTACACCATATTGAATGAACTCAAACTTGACATACTCACCACCATTGTCAGATCTGAGGACCTTGAGTTTCCTCCCAGACTGGTTTTCAACCAAAGCCTTAAAGACTTTGAAGAGGCCAAAAACTTCAGACTTGTGTTTCAGGAAGTAAACCCAGCAGTACTTGGAAAATTCATCTATAAATGTCAATGCATATTTGGATTGACTCATTTACATATGAGGAAATGGGCCAGCAACATCACTGTGGATCAACTCAAGAGGTGCAGAGGTTCTCTCATGACTAGCTTTCTCAAATTTATGCTCTGGGTGTTTTCCTAAGATGCAACCTTGACAGACTCCTTTGGAAAACTTAATCTTTGGTAACCCTATGACCATTTATTTTTCACTAAGATCAGAAATATACTTGTAATTGAGATGGCCAAATATTTCATGCCAAATATTTCCTGCCTCATTAGCATGAATCAGAAGAGCAGAGGGGTTTGATTAGGGTAGGAAGTGTGAGAACATGTATACCTTCGAAGTGTGATTTGCAACTCCTTTTGCAATGACTTTCCCACTTGATATCTCTATGATCTCAACTTCATCAGGGGAGAATATGACCTTCTTTGGAGGCCCTGTGTGGGTCATATGATACACTGATAAGAGGTTAGAGGCAAGACCTAGAACATACAATACATTGCTGAACTTACCATGGTCAAGATGAATCCTCCCTTTGCCCAAACTTTCAATGAGAGAGTCATCTCCCAGTACTATTGGTGGACCTTTCGACATGTCAAGTGAGGTGAATGCCTCCTTGGTCGAAACCATATGTCTTGAAGCTCCAGAATCAATGATGAAACTAGGTGAGCTTGATGTGCCAGCAACCAATGCATGAACTCTCTCTCTCTCTCTTCTAAATTTGATCCTCCTTCCCTCTTCTTTGAGCTGTCAGGAAGGGAGATTCCATTCTTCTCCAGGAGTTCGGTCAGCATGCCAATTTGCTTCTTCATGTAGGATCTTTCAGGCTGATTTCCCTTACTGCAGTATGCGCACTTGCTCATTTCTCCTTTGTTCTTCTTCTTCTGGGGGTTCTTCTTGGAACCTTGGGGCTCCTCTAGAGACTTGTTCTTATCTCTCTTTTGCTTAGGTGGCTTCTTAGCTTTAATCTTGCCATTTGAATCCACCCTCGAATCTCCAACAACCAGAGCTTTTTCTTTGGAAGGTTTGATGGTGCCCATCATCACTAGTTTATCTTGTTCTTGTGTGAGAGATTCCATGAAATATGCAAGGCTAGGATTTTTCCAGGCTCGAGCTGTCAACTTTGTGGCATAGAAGGTCAATACAAACACTAAATAGTCAGGGACAATCTTTGAGAGAATGGCCAAAACTAGTTTCTCATCCTTCTTTTCGATCCCACATTGTTTTAGCTGCAAAACAAGGGCTTTGAACTTGGAAAAATAGAGTTGCAGGGATTCAAAGTTATTGGGAATCAGGGAGATCAATTAATTTTCAATTTGATGTCCCCTCATCTCATCTATATTACCAAAAAGGTCAACAATATTCTCCCATACTTCATTTGGTGATGTCAATCCATCAAGATGGAAAAGGAGGTCTCTGGATATGCTCGGACATAGGAGACCATAGGCCTCATCCCTCCTATTGTGCCATTTAATTTTCTCTGCAGCTGCATTGTGCTCTGCTTCTATTTCCATAGTCACTCTATAGAGGCCTTTCACTCTCAACAATATCTCCATCTCTACTTTCCATTCAAATAATTTAAATGGAGTCAAGATGATCTTCTGAGATTGATCCATAGCTCAGAAATTGTCCCTTCAGTCAGCAGAATGCTCCCAATCAATGATTTTGAACCTGCAATAAAAATTTGGAAGGAGAGAAATTGATCTACAAAGGCTTTGATACCATGTGTAAATTGAACCCAGGTGTTAGAACAATTACACTCACAAAAATTGCCAATTCCACATGCAAATTACACACAAAGGAGACTGAATATGGAGCAGAACACTAATCTATATTGAAAAAGTGTACAATAGCCAACCCTGTGAAGTCATAGGCTTCCACAATAAATAATTACATGAGAGATTCGAATGCATAAGGATTCCATTCGAATTGGGTCAAAAGTAGGCTTACTAAATCTAAGTAAATCCCCCATAGGTGCATAAAGCAGTTTCCAAATCTGTCTAGGAGCTCACGAATTGGAAAAATCAATTAGGAAAGCTAATAGATGATGGAAGGACAACTCATTCATGATTTTCTTAGGAGAAAAGAGTGGAGGATGATGAGGACAAAAAACAAGTTAACTTCACCTAATGAAACTTTCCCAATTGCCATAAAACTCGGCAAAAGCAGGCAATAAAGCAGAAAAAGTAGAAATGCGCTAGGAAGGCCATGAATAAAGAGGATTTGATTCCAAGTGGTTTCCCAAGTGCTCCATGACTCAAATTTAGCAAGTTTGACAACTTTGGAGATGTGGAGGAAAACTTGCATAAGGTGGAATATGGAAACTATTTAAATAAGACAAAAAATGGATTAATTAATGTCTAAGGTAGCTAACTATGGGTTGATTATTCTAACAAATGAACTCGTTTTGGATCAACCCCCACCAAGATCTCGGATTAATTCCTTTGATTGGGATAGCCTAGTTGATCCATGCCTTCCTTTTGATACACCTTTCTAAATAAAGGTCAAAGTTGAACCATACATGATTGGTCATTGTATTGTTGATGAAGGACCCTTAGTTAGTATCTTGTCTGCTCGTGCTTGGCAAGGCATGTGATCTCCCAGCCTTGTGTCGACTTCTAGTCAGTTACTGGAATTTGATAGAGGAACTTGTATAGCCTTGGGAATTCTTTCTCAAACACCTGTTACTTTGGGTGGGAAGACCATCTTAGTTGACTTCATGGTGATAGAAGATCCCTTGGACTTCAATATTCTCCTTGGACGTGATTGTGTCTATGCCATGCAAGCTATGGTGTCAACATTATTTCATGTGATGTACTTTAATCATGGCAAATAAATTGTCACTATTGATCAGTTGGATTTTCTTGATCTTTCTCCTGACCGAACTAGAGACCAGGTCTTTCCTTTATTGATTCCCACTGTTTCTATAGACACTACCCCACCACAGGTGAGCTATGTGGCCTCATGGCCTTTGCATTCAATTGCTACCGAGAATCATCCTTTTTTTTCATGCTTACCTTCCTGAGACTTGGTCCTAGCAGTTGACCAGGTGATTCATCCTATATAGAATGTGGAGCCCACTCTCCACTTTGTCAATCCATTTGAAAGTTTAGACATGTTTCCTATCTCGAATGATCTCCTTCCTTTGGATGAAGTCTTCCTAGAGTCTTTGATACAGTCTGATCTTCTATTGGATGTTGGTTCAGTTGTGACTAATTCTAACCTTGATTTTCCTAGTAAGCTTGAACTTTCTTATTATGTTTGTCTTGTTGAGTCTTTTGACTCTTCCTTTGAACAGCAAGTCAGTGATCCTGATGAGTTTGATTTTTCTTATGAATTTTTCAACTACTGTGATATTGATTTTGTTCCTGCATAATCTACCTCCCTTGTTGATATTTTATTTTCTTCTGAGGTTGATCTTACTGATTGTGAACCCTCAGGACTTATCACTATAGAGTCCTCTTTCGTTGATTCTTCCTTAACTTTACCTTTTGTAGAAGATAGCAAAGTTGCATGTGTTTCTGCCAAAGTGACCTACATCGGATCTTTTCTTCTGAATATGATCCTGATGTTGTTGTTTCTTGGAGACAAGATTATTCGCTGGATTCACAACTGTTTACTGGCCTTGTCTTGTTTTTCAAGCTGTAACTGCATTTGCATGTGCCCTGCTCGCACTTATGAGACTAATGCCGGCTTCCATGCTTTTAGCTCATTGTATAAGTCCTCATCTTTGATCTCATCATTGCTCAACCTTGTATATTTTTGCCTTTGCAACTTGACACCTTTTAACTTGAGGAGACATTCCCTGAGTGTCTTTATCTTGCTCATTTTCCTTGCATTATGCATAGGTTTGTTCCTTGTGCTTGGAACTACTTTTTTTTTCCCCTGACACTCGTCTCCTCGCATTTAGAGCATTCTTTTTTCTCTCCTTCGAGCTCATTAAAAACAGTAAGGAGGCTGCGAGTTGACTTTTTTGGACTTGTTAAAACTTCACGGGAAAGATATTGAGTTTCTTTAGGCCTAGGTATGACTCCTCAAAACAAACTTGATTGCCGAGTAAACTTGTCCATTTAGGCTCGCTAAGAATATGTGAATGGGCATCCACATTTGTGGTAGGTTATCACTTTCTCGGACCATGTGGAATAATATGAGAAAGGAACACTCTCTTTTCTTCAGAATTGAGAAGAGTATTCTCAGGCATAGGTTTATCACTTTTCCAGACCTAAGGAACTAAACTTACAGAAAAGGAACCCCTGGTATGAGCTTAGTTTTCGCTTTTTCGTTCTTTGGACCAAAACATGAAAAAGATTCTGAGTGTACTTTATGTCTTTGTCATGCTCATTAAACCCTAAAGAAAAAAGCAGTGAGTTTACTATTGTAAGTCTCATTTCTTGTAATCAAATGGATCTTTCTGAGTGATATTGCCTTCCTTCACACTCGTAACACTAAGGCTACATGCTGCTTTTGAAGGAGAGTTGGGTAGGTGGTAGTTTAACCTTTTACGGACCTTCCGGACTAAGTATGAAAAAGGTGCACCTTACTTCTTGGGAAGCTAAGAGATTTCTTCAGTGGTTTGTTTTATACTTTTCTGGCCTCAGGAGACTAAATTGGACGAAAAAGCACCCCCCTAGAGTCTTCTTTGGAGTTTTTAGACTCTCTAAACTATGAAAACACCATCGAGCATGTACTAGTTCGGGATCATAAAATCCACGAATCAGTGCTTTATCAAGCATTCTTCTGTCTCTTCTTCGATCTTTCCAAAAATGAAGACGGTCTCGAGTTTGATTTCTTGGACTCGTTAAACCTTTACAAGAAAGAGGGGAAGGGAAGTTCATTCACATGTTTTTTACATCATGGCAGCAAGTCTTGTTTCCTTCAACAAAGCACTAGTTTAGAGTTTATCAACAGTTGGGTCCTAGTATTTTGACCTTATCTCGATTCAGAGTTTCTTACTCCTCTAGTTGCTATTTTTTCCAATTATATGGGGAATATGTCAATGTCTCCTACATTGCGGATTTGTGTCGTTGGTCCCTTTTTTGTCAAAAGCTGCCTAAGTCACTTTTGTGTCGTGCTCACTATTTAAGGATTAAACCTTTGTCGGTCATTCTACAGTTTCCTTGACCTTTTGTGTCGGCCATTCCCTGGTATTAGTTCATTACATCATGTCTTCGACAGTCCTTGTTTTGAAATTCAGTACCAATTACAGATCCAATTAGTCTTTGATTTACCTCATGTTGGATTATGAAGGATGCCTTAATGCCTTCCTTCCAACGGATCTCTTCCTATCGACTGCAACACATCTTGCTATGGGAATGAGATTTAAAGTTTTATGACAGTACCTTGGGGATTGTAGTCATCAGTGGCAATTTCCCTCGCTATTGGGTAGTGGGAATACCTTAATGTTTCCTTCTCAATGGATTCTTCACATGTTCAACTTGAAGTCCTTGTGTTCACACTTGTTAGAATGTACTAGGTACCTTGGGGACCATTTTCATTAATGGTGGTTTCCCTCGTGTTTGTTAACGGTTATTATCATTAATTGGTAATCAAACGGTTTCCTCCATGTTTGACTTCGACTCCTTTTATTCGCATGGTTAGGATTCGTACCTTTTGGGTGTTTTGGATTGAAGACCTTGGGCCAACAATAACATCATCATTTTGCTATTTCCCAAGTTGCGCAAGACCTTGTTATATTTTATATGACATTTTGCTGAGACATAGATCCACCTTGTATTTTTGTGGCTATGATGGATTGTTGAGCATGGATCCACCTTGTTCATTTGTGGGCATGACTCCTTTAGATTTGATATGGTGCCTTTTTGCATATTGAGCGACCATGATAGTTTCATCAGTTATACATATGTTGGATCCGCTTGTATCTTTATGGCGATGTTTTGTATATGGACTTGTATGTCCCAAAGATCAGTTTACTCTGACATTTATCTCTCTTTAAGGTACCTTTGTTCAAGCCTTTTGATCTTGGATTCTCTGCTCTCTCCATACTCAGTTGTTTCCTTTATAATGTATTTTGGCTATTGTCTTCCCCTCCAACCTCATACATTAGGAGGAATCTGTTATAGCTCAAAATGACACTTCTCTTCCTGTGACCACTTTCCCATGTTTTCGTTGCATGTTGACACTTCCATGATGACACTTCATGAAATTCACTGAAAAAAAAACCCATACTTGGAGGATCCATATTTGGAGTTTTGTAACTCCATTTGACCTCATCTTTAGACCGTTGGAAAGGTATTTGTGTTAGATAAAACTTTCAAAAAGACACTAAAGTATGAAAATTCCTAGAAATACCCTTAAAATGAGTTTTTTGATGTGTATACAAGTTTCCTTAAGGAAACCCGCGCCGCATACGTACACGACTGTCTATATATAATACCCGCGTACGACTCCAAAAAATGTCAAAAAAATATCAATTTTGAAATTTGGGTAGTTTGGGTAGTATGGGCAGTTATTCAACTAACTCCTTTAGTTGTAAATACTTTGTCTTAGACCCTAAATCTTCATTAAGCATATAAATAGAGGTAGAGAGGTCCATGAGAAGAGACTTGAACTTTTGCATTGTCATGCTAGAGGAATTGAGACTCTCTTTTCCCACACCTTTGCCCTAGAAGTATTATCCTTGTGTTGCAGAGCTTGGAGGCTGAGTTTCTTGGAGAAGAGAAGCAAAAGAACCGGATCAAGGTTTCATGAGGTGCCCAACTTGAAGAGAAGGTATACTTGTACTTGTTTTCAAGATTAATAAAGATGTGATGTCCTTCTTCTTCCCAAATCATTGTTCAATGTGTGATTGAATTTCTATTTATGATCATATAATGATGTTAATCAGATTATTCTTTCATATTTATTTGATTATCATTTCTTTATATGTGGTCATAATGGTTTGAGGAAGGTATAATTCATTTTACAGGTCTCTTGGAGCAGGAGGAGCAAGAGGAGCAAGAAGAGGATTGAAGGGCTGCTTGGATCAACCTTCGTTTGGCTAAGGTATGAACCATTCTGATCTCTGATCTTGCTTGTATTTACTTCCAGAACCATTTTCATCCACCTTTCAACCCTAGTATGTTGATGGCCTTTTAAACCCTAGCCATAGGAAACATTCCTTTACAACACTTACGTAAAAATCAAGGATACCTAACCTTTCCTTTTCGAATCTTAACCAAAGAATCATTGGTTGATGGGGCATCATGAGCATGATGGTCAGAGACTAATGACACAGGATGTTTAGACCACACTTCTGACACAAGGGAAATACTGGGGTTGTCCTTGAGAAGGTGATCAACCTTGCAAAGTATACAAGGGAACTTAACTTTACGCATGCCAGAAACAGGTACATCAATACTCCCAACATGATGGCCAGTGGTTGGTGGGCTTCCAACATGAAGGTTAGAGGTTGGAGTGATTCCCTTATTTGTAGTGTTCTTCTTCTTAGCCTGCCTTTTTGTATTCTTATCACCCTCCCATTTACTAACTTCAAAGTTTTAAATAGATGAAGAGGAATATAAGGAAGTCGATTCAACATTCGATGAAGAAGGAGAAGGGTTAACATGAGGTTGATGCTCATGTCGTAAAGGGTTAACATGAGGTTGATGGTATAAAAATATAGGAGAACAACCATATAGGTAATCCTATATTCAATCCAAGAAGGTTCAAAGTGGCCATGAAAGGAGGACCAACAACTCCATAAGGGGGAGAAACAAAAGACATACCTTGGAAAGGGTTCTCTTGACTGGTGGTCCCGGGAGAGTCTCCCATATCTGAACTCTTTAGGAATCTTTGAAATACCACACAAGATGAAACACTAATCAAGTATAAAATCCACAAGCAAACTATGTGAATAGGAGTGGATCAAAATTCAGGAACCTCATAGGACAGGCCAAAAGGATAACTCAGTTGGTCACAGGAATCCTAGGAGGGTCTCCCAATATACATTAGGTACGGGGGAGCTCAAATTGGTAGTAGTGTTGTCTAATGCATAACCGTTTACAAGGAACCTTCCTATATACAATCGAGTACGTCAAGTACCTTTATATATACCTCAAGGGTACGTGAAAGGACGTTCGATATACTGACGGTACGTGGAAGAACCACGTAAGTCCTGGGTTGTAGTGCAGACAAATTAACGACATCTGCTACGTTTTATGACACCCAAACACGTCACTAATTTACACACAGTTACTAAATGATTTTAAACCTAAGCTAGCGTTAATTTTATCTTGAGCAGTTAAGTGGATGCATGATGTGTAGATAGGAAATGTAAACAAAATGCAAATCCTAGCTACATGGAAATGCACATTTCTCTTTCGATGAAAACTACCTAAAGTAGGGAAAGAGTTTTCTGTTAAAACAAGATAGAAATCAGATATCTAAGAAAACCAAGTTCTATTCAAAGGAAAATATGAAACTTTTAAAGAGCAACATCAAATACAATTATTGAAAAGAGTTGTGAATTCATACACGAGCAAGGGGAGTCCTTGGCTTGTTTTTTTTTTATAATTTGCTTCTCTTTTGATTGAGTTTCCTTTTCAAACAAACATGAATCTGACTAATAAAGAAAAGCATAATTCTCTTTTCATATCTACAAACAGAAATAGAGAGAACACATACAACACTCCACTCATTTAGAAATCAAAAGGAATGAAACAAGCACCCAAACAAGTCCAAAACAATCAAGAATTGCTCCAAAACAACCAAAATGAAACCAAAACACTCAATTATTGAGGGGAGGAAGAGATAATGTTGGGTCCAGGTGGTGAATGGCTATCAAATGCAGCCTAAAAACCAAAATCCATCAAACCAAAACCCAAAAATGAAGGAAATTTGAGCCAAAAATTGAGTTTCAAAGGGCAACGCACTTACAACACTACACAAGAGTGCCTATGAGCGGTAGGCACTTTTTCTCCACTGCAAAAGGGTGCCTATGAGGGGACCGATGCTCCTATAAAACTATAGGAAAGATCCTATGAGGGGACTGGTGTGCCTATAACACTGTGTAAGAGCGCTGATGATGTTTTTTCTCCTAAGGAAAAGAGCGCCTATACATCCAACACTTACGACACTAAAAAATGATATCAACAACGCTCCGTGCACACAAACCAGGTGTCCCAGTGGAGAAACAAACAGATAAAAATCCATATTTCCTATGGAAGAAGGGAAGAAGGTTTTATAGTGATCCAAAGAGCATCAAGAGGATGCAAGAAACTCTTAAAAGACAAAATATAAAAGAGGGAAGGTCTCTAGAGGCAGGAATAAGAAGATATGAAATCAAGATCAAAAGAAATCAGATCTATGTAAGCTCCCCTAGGGAGTCGCCAAATTTGTTACTGGATAAATCTACTCAATCGGAATCAAGCTAGATCTCCCTAGTCCAAGTGGATCTAGAACAAATCAAATACATAATATAACCTACTTTTCTAGATCGGATGGAAATGCAAAGTAACGGATAGATCACCTACTTGAAATATGCAGATCCTCTTCTCTTTTGTTGATCCAAGCTCCAAAATCTTCAGACCTACAGCTGCAAAACCCTATAAAGCATGTGGAAACAAGCAAACATCATATGTGTATCTATACATATAATTGATCTAAGATAACAGTTAAGGAAGAAAGCTATAAACATCATCAACAAACAACATTTATGGAAAGAGATTTGTATTAATGTAATCAAGAAGATACATAGAATTACAATGAGAAAGAACATTACAACCTAGCCTTAATGCTACAATATTCCACCCAAAAATCCAAGCCCAAATCCTCCAAAGTAAGATAGTAATCCACCTAGAAATTCCACCGACATAAGAGTACCATAGTCCTTCCTCTCTTCCAAATGGAGAGAGGGTTTAATTTATAAGGCTAAAGGGATAGAGTAGGTTTAGGATTAGGAGGAGGGATCTAAGGGATCTTCCCTATAGGTTAGGAATCGAAATGCAAGCTCACCTAGATAATAAGGATAGAGCTCCACCTCATCCACCTTCCTCATCCACCTTCAAGAAGGGTCTCGAATATTCGTTTTTTTCCCTCAAAACACCACTGATGCACTTTCCAAAAAGGGAAATGTTACACTCAAAATCTATCACCAGCATGTGATAGGATCCCTAACACAGACATTTTCCCTCAAATCCCAAACTTGGAGAGAATCCTGCTCTAGGTGTTGATTCCAACATACAAAATTGCAGCACCGCTTCTACCCTCAAGCAGATAAGCGGTACCCTGTTCAGCACCGCCCTAATTGTGTGAGAACCAGCTGGTGCCACCGCCTTAAACCTATGTTATTGGTGTGGTTCCTACCCATCACCACTCTATCATAAAGGGGTATAAACGGTACCCTTGGTAAAAATTGAAAAAAAGGAGGTTTCTTGAGGCTTCTAGAACAAGAGCCTCGTGTCTAACCTTATCCCTACTCACCTGGGTTGGTTAAGGTCGAGATCCCTCTTTGTAGGATCTTGTAGCCACCTCACCCACCAATCTCTCAACAATCCTATCCATTTGAGCCCTATAAATAGAAGCTCATACTCCATGGTTGAGAGAGAGAGAAGAATAGTAAAGTTATGTTGTTGAATTGATACCCTGGCTTAATCCATCAGAGAGCAATTATGGAGCAAGTTGGAGCTATCGAGGACAAGGTGCTAGTCTTGTGAAGGAGTGTATCAGCACTAAGGAACATGGTTGTATGCTCTTTCATTTATTTCCTACTGTAAAGTTGATTTCCTTCCCACATGTTTGTTGCGTTAATCTCACACATATTTTATTGGATTCCCTAGTCACTAATATGGATGTGTAGATGATTTTTTGGTAGCTTTGATGTCTTTGTATGTTTGATATGTTTTACAAGTATATAGGTCCTTCATCAGAGTTACATTATAGATGTGTATAAAGTTCAGGGAAGGTATTCAACTGAGTTATTCATTCATTTGTTTTGGATCTGAACCATTCAGACCAGAGGAACAAATTTTGTCCGCAGAAGGTGATATATTCCTCATAACAAATTTGGCGACTCCATTGGGGATAGATCAATCTTGTTCTTCCTCAGTGTCTGAAATACTCTTGTCTGAATCCAAGCTCCAACCTCCCATATTTGCAGTCAGATCTACATCTGATCTACTGAAGTTTTGGTTTGAAATCTTCAGATCTCTTCAAATCTAATCCACCTTAACTTTCTCTGCTCTGTATTGTGGTTGATTCATCATTTTTTATGAATTTTTTGACATTTCTAACTTGATTTTTCACTCTCCTACTATTCTGGGTTGTTACAGAGAACCGCACATGTGTCTTTGGCAAGAAGCGGTGCCACTGCATGAGTCCAGTTAGCAATAGGTGGTGCCACCACCTGAATCCAGTGAGCAAGAAGCGGTTCTGCCTCAAAACTGCCTGTCAGCAACTTCATCTGCACGGTGCCAGGTAGGCCTATCCCAGACTTTGATTTTTCAAGTTTTTGTAAAAAATTTGTGATTTTTTGGATTTGGTGTGTTTAATTGGTCTTATCCAGACTTGTTTGAACTTGCTTGAGTGATTGAAACATGGAATTTTTATGTAGAAATTGCTTGTTTATTCAAATAAAAAAGCTAGGTTAGATTCATCATTCATCACTGCTTGTAAGTTTGTTTTTTCTTGAAAGGAGTTAGTTGGAAACTATAATTCAGATTAGATCTCTGCTTGTTATAGACTTTCACTAAAAATAAAGACTCCCTTACATCAGTTTGCTTGTTTCAATTTCTCGTTAAGTGTGAGAAAGACTTCTTTTTCGCTCTAAAAAAGAAAATTTGTTGAGATTAGGTTATTATTTCATTGAGCCTAAGCCATTGGATATCTTATTAGCCTCACAAGATTTCAAGACTCCTTTGTTCTTTTGTCTCTTTTGCATCATTATCTTGTCAGGAGGAAAAAGTATCAATATTTTAAGTTAGATCTTTCCATGCTTCAGAAAAAATAAAAAATATAGCTTGCATAGGCATATTTGAGTGCTTTTTGTCTTTCTTTTTCATTTGAAAAGAGATCTTACCCTACCTATGTGCTTTCAAAAGGAGTTGATTTGAAGAAAGTATTGTTTGATTGTATGCTCAGAAAAAGGATTTTTTATAGTTGTTTGGGTAATTTTTTGGTTTTAAAAGCAAAATTGAAAAGAAAAACAACCTCTCTCCTTCCCGTAATTAGGCATACTAAATGGTAAAGTGAATGAACTTGCATTTCATATCTGCATGGTTTTAATTTTCTGTCAAAACCTCATGCATTCATCTAACCGTCCACTTTAAAATTAACGGTAGTTATAGGCTTAAAATTTGTATAGAAATTTGAGTGCTAGGTTAGAGATGTGTTCGGGCGTCGTTAAGCATAGGAGCTATCGTTACTTGTCTGCACTACATATCGGGACTCGCGTGGTTCTTCCACGTACCGTCGGTATATCGAACGGCCTTTCACATACCCTTGAGGTATATAGAAAGGTACTTCATGTACTCGATTGTATATTGGAAGGTTCCTTGTGAACGGTTGTGCATTAGACAACACTACTACCGATTTGAGCTCCCACGTACCTTGCGTATATTGGGAGACTCCACTAGGATACCCTATCTATTTGAGAAAATCCCTTTGGTAATATTGTGTGGAGCAATACATCAAAAAAAACATTCGGGGAGATTACTACGCGTGTACCCTTGTAGTATATCGCGAGTTGCACCTACTTGACAATCCTAGTGAGAGACCGACCATTCGAGCTCATCCTATCATTTGAATTTGCTTGTTGGCCTATAGCTTGAGTAGGAGAAAATTTTTAATGTATTTTTTCTTAGCTTTGAAACCCTAGGTTAGAATAGGAATTGTGCAATCTGGTTGAGTTTCATTTGAGACGGTCCAGAAGAACACATGGCTTACCACCTGACTTTTCTCCCGTTACAAGAGAAGTTCCAATGGAAGCTACTGACCAAGGAGATGCAACTACTTCCCATGTGGAAGAGAATATAGTTGTAGAAAGTGGAGACCAATTCACTTCTTATACAAATCCATTGTCTCAACAACCTCTTGTCAGTGACACTTCTTTCCATGGTCCTGTGGAATGTCGTGTTGATAGTCCTGTTTTTCCAAATTATGGTCCAGATGCTTCGTTTTGGGGAAACTCTATGGGACAGGCCATTGCTTCATTTGGAGTACGTAGGCCTCCTCATGAACATTCTTCACCAAGTGAAGAGGAATATAGACAAATTCAATCGGCTATTCATCATGCATAAGATTTTCAAGAGAGAATGCAAAGACTAGATACTATCTTAGCAACTCCGATCCCTGATAAAGAACCTATGTCGGCTCTTCTTCCCCATAATATGGACCCTTGGCCAAACGGATATCATTCACTGGCTGATTCTATGAAACCTATTGATCCTGTTGAGACTTCAAAACACCTAGGTCAAACTTTCGATCCCATGGTTGCAAATGTTAGGTTTGTTTCTAGTCCTCCTACATATTCTAGGGATGGGGGGCAACCTTCAACTCCAGTTGTATCAATACCTTATAGTTCCAGGGGGAAACCCCCAACACTATCTATGTTACCTTATGGTGGATTTGTTACTCATAATAGATATGCCTCTAGTGCAAGCACATCCATGGTTTACATTCCTCCTACAAATATAGTTAATCCTCCATTGATTTTGGGTCAATCCTTAGGGGCACAACCTATTGTTAGTCAAGCTTCCTTGGGTATGGTTACCTAGAAAATCAAGTACCTGTAGGAAATATGAATTACCAACCTACCCCTATAGGCATGTCATACACTAGAAATCCATATCCCAGAAATACTTTTACTCCATGGGGGAAACCTAGCTGGTCATGCATGACAACATTAGGAGGAATACCTATTCATATGGCTGGAGGGGCCGGAGGTCTGCCTTATGGAGGTCCTCCCCCTGTAGGTCCCAGAGGGCCACCTTATGGTGGTCCTCCTCTTGGTGGTCCCAGGGGTCCTGGTGGTCCTCCTCCTGGTGGTCTTGGAGGTCCTGGAAGTCCTCCTCCTAGTCCTCCTAATCCTCCTAATGGACCTGGTGGTCCTAGCGGCCCTAACCCTAGAGGTTCATCATCCCATCAGCCTTTTTAGCAGCCTGTGTATTAGTCCACTTACATTCATATTTGTGGTTACATGCCTTATCAATATTACAAGTATGTTAAACCGAATCATCAGTTACCTTTCCTAGCAACTTTGGAGTTGCTTGATTTGTCCAAATTGATCAATGACCCCATCCAACAAAATGCTTCATGGCCTCCCATTGCATTCAAATTACCATCGGATATTTCGAAATTCGATGGTAAGCAGGGAGATGATCCCAAAAAAAACGTTATTACTTTCCATCTATGGTGTTCATCTAATTCCTTGATGGATGATTCTATTCGATTAAGATTCTTCCAACACACTTTGATTGGCACGACCATGAAGTGGTACATCGAACTTCTACGACACTCGTTTGTGTATTTTAGTGCTTTGGAAACTGTTTTCCTCATGCACTTTCAGCTACCCATTCTATATGAAATGGGTACAGACCTTCTAACCTCTTTTCTTCAAAACACCGCCACACACATTTGAGATCATATTCATGAATGGAGAAGGCAGAGAAGGCTTATTAAAACTCCTATCTTGGACCAACTCTTGGTTGATTGGTTCACGAAATCTTTGTTGCCACCCACTGCCTGAGATGTGGCTATGGGGGATGCTATTATTGAAGAGCAAGCCATTAGTTATGTGCAGTATCTAGACTTGGTCTATTCCCAGTCTGGAACTTTGTACAACATTATTCCTTAAGCTCCGTGATCCAGCACTAACCCGGCTAAGCCACCTACAGAAACTCCTGTCGATGGAGTTATTGGTTCAATACAGCCCCCATCAATGGATAAAGCTTCCAAACAACCTAATCCTTCCACTCCTACTCCTTCCAACCCTATAGTTTCCACCAAGGTGAATGCTATTCAAAGTATGCAATCATCCGGTAATAAGAAAAAAGGAAAAGGTAAAAACAAGAAACTCGGAAACCAACAGGAAAACCCCAAACCTATGGCCACAGAGAATGACAACAAAGGAAAAAGGAAATATAAGTATCCCTGCCTATTGTGTGGTGGCGATCATTTCATGAAAGAGTGTCCTCGACGTGATGAAATTAATAAATTTTTAAAGAGTAACCCTGCACCGACAGTTCTCACTGATCCTTTTCCTTCTCACCAACAACTTGTAAGCCACATGTCTAACCAGGGAAATTCTAGTTCCACAAAGTAAATTTGAATGATGTCATCACATACTATTAATATAACAACTCAAAGTCAGTCTTATGACAAACTAGAGGAGAAGAAAATTGAGAAACCTTCTCCTGATAAAGCTCCTTCTACTGGTTCTTCCGCATCCTCATCTAATGGTCCCCTAACAATCGAGAAACCTAATATCAACATGATTTTGTGTCCTCCCAAGAGTACTCTTACGAAGGTCGTTTTTAATCCTAATTACTGAGCTGCACAGTTTTATAATGTTGTAGAAGACCTAGCTCAGGAACCATGTGCAATGTCTACCTTAGAAGTACTCCAAAGTTGTCCCACACAATGCAAAAAATTATTAACTGCTTTAGGAGCCACAGACCCAAGTGACATGAATCTGATTCATTTCAATTCGGAGAACCTTAAACCTATATTACCCCACCAATTGGATTTTCAAGTCATAACTAGAGAAGTTGGAAAAAAGGTCTTTAGCACTGTTCTAGATGAAGGTGCTTCAACCTCTATTTTGTCTTTGTCCTGTTGGAAATCCATTGGCTCTCCCGAGCTTGTAAAATCATAGAAAACACTAAAAGCCTTTGATGGAAGAGGTTTCCAGCCCTGTGGTCTCATTCCAACCCTTTCGATTGAGCTAGGGGGAAAAACTATTTCCATTCAGGTGGAAGTAGTGGATGCCCCCTTAGACTACAATCTTTTCTTAAGGAGAAACTGGTTTTATGCTATGACCGTTGTCACTTCGATGGTATTTAGGACCCTCTAGTTTCTGCATTTGGGAAGAATTTTAAAAATTGATCAACTTGATTTATGTACGCCGGATGTTACCACTTCCATGACAAATAATATCCCTTTTCTAGGTTAGTCCCCTCCTCCTTACTAGTCGATTGGGATAGGGATGTTGAAAGACTCCGCCCACATGGGCATGTTTCTGTCAACCCCTTCTAGCACAAAAATGACAACAGTCAATATGATCTCAACATTTAATTAAGATTCTAAGGGTAAACAAGTTGTTGAGACTTCCTCCCTCAGCCCACATAAAGCAGTTTATGATGCCATCCAATCTGTTTTCGATGTTCCTGTTAACACTTTGTTAAATTTTGGTTATAAGAGATACCCAGGAATTTCAGCCTCATCGAGAAGTGTTGTTAAGGTATATTAGTGTTCATAGAAGGGGATGATGACAAACACAAGATAGCACTTGGCCATTGGAATAAGCCTCGGTGGTGAATGTCGAAAGCGGCAAGACAATTTGTGGAGCGGAGCAACAGGGTAGAGAAGAAAACGTTGGGTACGCTGAAGGAATTAGGTGAGACTCATGATCGAAGGCTGAGATTGGTCGGCTAGCTGATCAATGGCATCAAAGCATTTTGCATGGAGAACATGCCGTCCCAAAGCCACTTTTCAAGATTGCGAAATGGTTTAAAGGACGGAGGAATCCAATGGTTGAAAATGGGATCCAAGAAGATCCACGGTTGAAATTGATTTCGCACCCTATATTTGGTAGGACGCATCAGTAATTATGGATTGCAAAAAGTGGTATGGGCCACTTTGATCAATGGTCCCTATGAGAATAGAGGGAGATCGATGGTTATATTTCATTTCACAATCTGGAGTAGCGTGGATGGAAACAGAACCTTGCTTTGGGAAGAATGGTGGGGTCCTCCTAGATCAACGGTTGTGAAGAAAATCGGTCTCGATCGACGGTTGAGATGCACACACGTGAGGTAGGGGAAGATGTAACATAAAGATCCTCACATACCTACAGTTCAGATCGCAAAGAGTAATATCTAGGGTGCAAACTTCCTGGGAAGGGCGCGAAGGTTATGTTGTGTGAAAATCTATAAAGAGGTGCACGTGAAGTTACAAATATTTGTCTTTTCCAAAACCTTGAAGCCATCGAATACCCAACCAAATCAAGAGTGCCAGCATGGACAAACTAGGATATTGTGCTGCAAAACAAGGTAGGCCTCTGATACCCTCTCAATGCTATTTAAGAATGGACAGAATAGAAGTGTTAGGGGTGAGAGATGATGTAGAACCTAAGACCACAGGTCGAAGGGTAGAAGAAAGTCTGGTGGACAAGAATGCTAAGATTTTTGATACCATCCTGATGGGAGAGGCCATTGAAACCGCCAGGGGAAAATTGGAATATCTTAAGAACCGAGGTGGAGATACCTGTGGTGTTTTTAAATATTTCTTTCATTTCTTCTCTATTGGCCAAACCCCCCATTGCCCTAAGTTTGTCGAATGGTGTGCAGACAATTTTTCTACCGTCGAAGGTGTCATATTGAATAAATCAAAGTCTAAAATCCTTTGCTCAGTCCAAGGTTCCGTCATCAGAAAAACCCTGGATATCCCTAATGAATTCATCCATATATCCCAAGACTACCAGGAAGAGAGTATTATATGTTGTTTTAGGGAGTCTATAGTCAAAAGTAGAGAAACCTTCCTGAAGACCTATTCTAAACCCGATAGTGAACCCATCGACCTGTCTTGCCCTATTGACCTCAACCAATTCAATGAAGAAACCCAGTTGTGTATATCCCTGGCCAGTCAATTCCTAGGTCTAGATACCAATGCTTATGTAACTGAGTCATTATTGAGTCTTTTGTTCATCCTGAGTTCTTGTTCGGCCGAAGTTGAATTGCCTGGACAATCCTATCAATCGTGTTGCTTTAAGTTTGATGAGTTCCTGGTTGAGAACATCCGTTCTCAGTTAGCGAATTTTCACATCACTAGAATGTTCAGATTCTAGTCCTTTTTGTTGAGAATTTTTATAGCTTATAATGAGGAAGACCTACAAGTACCAGATCTAGAAATCACTGCTGATATGGCCACTGATTACTGTAAATTCATGAATCAATTGATGGCCGAAATATACGAACTCTTCTTTCAAGAAAGGTTGCGTAGGGTGTTTCCTAAGATGAGGCAAATCCTATAGTTTTCAAATAACAAGAAGATAGGGGACTGGTTCCTCATAGAGTTTGGAACAACCATAAGGTTGTATGGCTTTGTGCATCCACCCTACATTTTGCCAGCTTTCCTAACTGGTAGGTTTTTCTCCCTAGAATTGATCCAGAAAAAACTCATTGTTAAAGAAGAGAACTTCTTGAACTTTAAGAAAAGTTCAAATTTGATTTTCCCATTAGAGGTAGGACCATACATAGTCAGAAACAGGGCTGCTTTACCCCTTGTTACCAATTTGCTTAGAGGCAAGGAGTTTTCCCTGGGACAAGCGGTAAATTCTGACCCTCACCAGATAGTTTCCAAAAGGAGGAAAGCTCACAAATGCAAGCCTTTTGAACATACTGAAATATGTGGACTTAGAGAAGCATCAAACTGGGACAATTTCCCTAATCCTACCCCAATGGATACCAGCATAGAGCATGACACTGGCTCACAGCTACTGGGGGTAGCTTCTCCCCAAAGAGAATTGGCTCAAGTAGTTGCAGTAGCCGAGGAATTATCATAACTAGTTAGCTATACAGAGAGTTCAATAAAAAGAGGGGATCCAGATCCCATGGACATTGAAGAAATGGACAGGACCAACATGCCTAAGAAGCATAAAATAGAATGGGTACAGCAATTGGTGCAGGTTAAAAAAGGCTAGGAAAAGGGATGTGAGAAGAAGAAGGATTTAGTGGAAGGAAAACAACAAGAAGAGCCCAAGATAGCTGTATTTCAAATACAAGAGTATGTATTTGATGGGAAAACTCCAAGCAAGCATGCATCCAAAGAGGACTGGCTAGGGTCTTACCGAGAGAGGGCTAACAAAACTTTCCAGGAGATAGCAGAACTATATAGTGAGGCATCGTGGTTGCCTTACCCCAATGTGGCACTAAAAACTGTAAGAGATCATGCTACTGAAACCCTCAGCCTAGCCTTGGTAATGGGGAACAAGGTGTCAGAGGTCCGTGTGAACCTCTCAAAGTTTCCCACTCCTAACATAATACACCTCAACAAAGAGAATGGATATACATTGAATACCAGATTGCTCAAGGCTATCATACAGGTGTCTAAGCTGGGGGAAAGTAAAGAAAAAACTTTAAACCTTTTACGGAAAATGAGAGTGGAGAAAAAAGTACTAAAAACCCAAATCAATAGTCTACAGAATGAAGGAATGCAAATAGAAGGACCGACACATGAAGGGAGTTTGGCTCAGAAATTGCTTGATGACAAAGAGAAGGAGATCCAGACCCTAAAGAAGAAGTTAAAAATCCATGCCACCCAACTCGCTCAAGCGGAAGAATTGGCTGAATTTGAAAGACAAAAAGAGACATTGAACGTTGAGCTTACCGACTGCAAAGCTAAGCTACTAAAGCTTGAAGAAAAGGAAAGGCAGTGGGAAGCAGACATCCAGATTTTGAGGAAAAGCAATGTGGAGTTAAAAACCAGATTATCAATGAAGGAAAAAGAGCTTCAAGGAAGAAGTGTGGAGAATACTATTCAATCCACAGTTGTGGTTGGAGAGATAGATACCGGTTCCCTCTCTAGAGCAATGTCCCAAATAGGCCTAAAAGATACAAAGCTCATTAAACTAAAATAACAGAGCGAGGAACTGGAAAAAGAAAGGGTCAAAGAGAAACAAGGAAGAGAAAAAAAAAAGATAAGTGCCAAGAGCTGATTCAACAAAACACCAAGCTGATCCAACAGGTGGTTAGAAAAATTGCCTTGCAAGGTGCTAGGCATTTGATCTAGGATTAGATCATTATAGAAGCTGACAAGTTTCAGCCTTATCTAGATTTTGTTGAAGACCAGGAAAGCACTATGACAGAAGCCAAGAAAAAAGTCTAGGTAGTATTAGGAGAAGTACAGATAAGGCCCTTGGTGACAGGGGATAATGCCATTAATTTCCTAAGCTCTTTTTTAGATGATTCCACCAATTGATATGGTATCCAAAACAAGGTTGTTGTTGTCTCCATAGCTAGAAAGGTAGTTGCTAAGCACAGGATGTTGGAGACTGTACAGGACAAAATAAAAGTTATTGAGCATAAAGTATTGGAGGTCATCAAGATATTTAGATCACTGGTATGCAGAGGACTCCCTTTTTTCTGGGAAGAAAAAGGTCCTTTTGTGTCCCCAAAGGATTACCAGGAGTGCCTGATGCACTATCGATTAAACAACATCAAATTTGGAGATATGCAACAATCGTTGTCATGGAAGGTCATTTTTTATAAATTGACCATGGATTTTGAATTGCTGTTTGATTTTAAATCCGCATGTGCCAAGGTCCCTGAGACTTCATACCCAGAAATGATGGAGCTCAAAGCACAAGCATACGACATGGCCATTGCGCACCTACCTGGTCCTAATTTATGGAAAGTCATTCAGCAATATGGGTCGACCAAATTCAAAATGCATCCGTAGGAGTGGCAATGATAATACACCAGAAGTTTTATCTATGTTGCACATCCATCCCAACTGTCGCCTCTCTCCGGACTTTGTATAGTTGTCACTCGCCAGATGGAAATATAAGGAACTCTCGTGCTTATTCCTTCCTGCATTCCACATTTCATTGTTAAGCTGTTTTATGCAAACCGCACCCGATGTACCACCTAAGAGTTGGTTAGAGGATGTCCTTTGGTTGTAACAAATTTTGATTCCCGGATGTCAGTATGGGGAATCCCAATGCTATAAATATACCTCCAGAAGAAGGAGAAAGGGTTGAAATGAATGTAATTTTTTCTGTGTATGTTTTCAAGAGAATTTTAATAAAATTGCAGAGCCAAGGTCGACGTTTCTTACAGGGATTCATGTGTCATTCGTATTTGCAGTCTGTAGCTTCCTTTCTTATCTGAATGTTTTTCCAGTTTATCTTGCACATTTTGTTTTCTTTCATATCTGAAACATAGTGTATAACAGTTTGGAATTCATACTTGCTATGCTCCGGCTGTTGTTTTATATATTCACTAAAGTTTTCTTCTAAAGTTGATACAGAATTCATTTTTCAATGCTCTGTGTTGATGGTCTGTTCATGTTCCTCTCTTTCACCAGACAATTATAAATCAACTGTGACCCAGTGGCTATCTTGCCCCTATGCTGAAATCGCTTGCATAAGTTTTGTTTATTTCTGTTATAAACCTTGACTCCATTGCCCAATGGTTCTATGTTTTGTTTCAACCAATTTTACAAACATTTTATAGTTTCACTTGTATATATCTGGCATAGTTAATATTTGGTGAGAGATCCCTCTTGGAAGAGCAGAAGGCCAGTTTTCTCTTCAAAAGTGGTTCTGCTATTACCTGGGAGCGAGCCTTCCGCAACCTTGGGCCCAATTCTAGTGCTAACAAACTGGCACCGTTGCTGAGGAAAAGTTGAAGATCATCCTTGGGAAGAAAGACAAAGATTCAAAGGATAAATGATTTCTGTGGGAAAAAAAATATTCTTGCACATGAAAAAGGTTGTATCGTTTGCCCTAGCAACTCCACTGAAAGATTCTGGAAGGTTACTCCACTGAGGAGACCGGTGGTCAGAAAGAAAGAGATTTCTGGGGGAAAACAAAAATTTCTGAATTCGCAAGAAGGTTGTACGTTTGTCCCGGCGACTCCACACCCACTTCGACCAATATCGCACTAGAGATCTTGGCTTCCAGAAAGATCCACACTAGAGGTAACCCTGATCCCAAAACTTTGTAAAGTGTGGATAATCCAGAAAGAATACTTAGAAATAGAAATAAAGAGAAAGTGGATTTCCTGTTGTTTGGTACTTCATCATCTCAATATTTGTACATCGTAGTGGAATTCGAATGGGGGGTTAGGGCTGAAATATTACTAACCAAATCTAAATATGAATCTGACCTAAAGAAAGATGGGGTTAGCCCTAATACACTGTAATCCTATCTGCTTGATTCTTTGTGGCTAACCTAGAAACCCCACCAAAAGTTGAAGAGATAGCCCCTATATTTCAGAACACCCAGTTCCTTAAACCCCTATCTGTTCCTAATCAACCTACCCTGATGGCTGCTGCTATATTTGCCCCGTTAGCCCTACCTCCGATTCTACATGACCTCCCCATGAAGTACGCCCAAATAATCATACTCTATGATGGGGAGGGGAATGTCTCAGCAAGATACCATGTGGATAAGTTCGACGGCTCCATCGACCTGGAAGAGGTGGATGATGAAGATGTAAAAATGCGGTGGTTCGCTCAGAGTTTTCCTTGGGAATCCAAGAAGTGGTACAAAGATTTGCTACCTAGGTCTATCCATAGTTTTGCTGGTTTCCAAACGATGTTTCTAGAAAGGTGGAATGATAAACAAATCCCATTGCAGGTCTTGTCTCAATTCAACAATATCAAGAAAGGGGGCTTTGAATTGGTCCATGAGTTCTCCAGCAGATTCATGTGGGTCTACAACTCGATACCTGTTGATATCAAACCTTCCCCCGAGGCAGCTAAAATTCATTATGCTGATGCCTTTGACAATGGTTTTGCTTTGTTATTGAGAGAAGCAAAGTCAAACACCCTCTCAGCCATGTTCACTGACACCCTAGAAGTAGAGGCCAATATGATGGCATGTGGAAAAATTAAACCAAGGGCGGAAGTTGATAGAAGGAAAGGAAGGGAAGAGGCACACCCCACTACCTCTGCCTCTTCATACAGTGATATAAAATTTGAGATGATGCTCAAAACTATGGAAAATTTGATGGACAGGTTGATGGTGGAGGCCAAGCCAGCGAACCGGGGATAGAATGAACCTCAGATAAGGAATTCTAATTTTAGGAGAAAAGTCCCTCCCCCGCTCCAACCCAACAGACCAAGAGATGTGAGGAATCCAAGAAACCAAGAAGAGTAGCCAATCATGCCTCCTTTCCTTGAAAACTATGTGGTTACCGAAGATGAAGTTGAGTCTATCGAAGATCATATCCATCATTTCGACAATTTGGAATTTGAGATCTACTTGACTGATGAGGAACATGATATGTTCACTCAAATGGATGATAAGACCATGGCAGGGAAATTGGAGCAATATCATAAAGGGTATATGCATGCTATAGACGATGTCAGGAAGATAAAATTGAGAAATAGGGACGTCGCTATACATAAAGGAGGATTAAACCTAGACTAGCCTTCTAGTAGTCAGACCAGACCAGGGAAAGGAGATGAAAAACAAAAGGGGCCGGTAGCACCTAGAGAAGTGGAAAAGGGGAGTAGTAATGTGAAAGAATTGGAGCCCATGCCACCTACCAAGTTGGGAACCCCCCCCCCCCCCCCCCCCCCCCCCCCCCCCCCCCCCGGATGTTTAACCTCCAGAACAAGCTAGCTAAGCTAAAGGTCTCGATTCCTTTCAATGAATTATTGAGGAATCAAGAATACAGGGACACTATAATGAAGATGATTGCAAATCAAGGAGAAGCTCACCCGGATATCTTGGAACTGACTAAGGACAACCCTACTATCTTTTTGGGATATAAGATTGACAGCATGGATAGTGAAGACGAAGAGGTGCCCCCCTTTTAGATGAGATTGAATGTACATGATATGGTGTTACACAATGCTATGGTGGATTCAGGAACGTCACACAATCTGATGCCAAAGGGAGTGGTGGAAAGCATGGGATTGGAGATTACAAGGCCTTATAAAGACCTGTATTCCTTTGATTCTAAGAGGGTGAAATGTCTGGGATTGATCAAAGACATGGTGGTATCTTTAAACAAGTTGCCGTCTAAAATTGTAGTCATGGATGTCATTGTGGCTGACATTCCTCCCAAGTTTGGTATTTTGCTGTCAAGGTATTGGACTTCGAAGTTGAAAGGAAGCTTACAAATGGACATGACCTATGCAACAATCCCTATTCAAAACGAAAGCAAAAGGTTATACAGTGAGAAGAGGTTGCCTTACGTCGTAAGTAGCTAGGCTCAGCCCGACATCCATCATGTGTATGCTGTTGACATAGACTTGGGGTCCTCTATTTTCTTCAATGATATATCTCCTTGCAACTCAAAATTCATGGTGCCATGGAAGGGTGAAAAGAATGAAAAAGAGACCAGCGAGCTGGAATATTTAGAGAGGAAGCATAAGGATGAAGGACTGTGGAAGATGTTTTTTGACGGCTCAGTGGCTAAAGTAGGTGCTGGCGTAGGTGTGTATATAATATCCCCCATTGAGGATACCAAATCTTACTCTTATAAGTTGATTTTTGAATTCTATAACAATGTAGCAGAGTATGAGGCCTTGTTGTTGGGATTGCATGCACTAAAGGGTTTAGGAGTGAAAAGGGTCCAAATTTTTGGGGATTCAGAGCTTGTAGTAAATCAGGTGAATGATAGCTATCAGACTAGACATCCAAGGATGAGAGCTTACCAGAATGAGGTATGGGATATCTTTGGAAATTTCTTCACTAAAAATACAGTCCAAGTGATCCCCAGATATGAGAATATGGTGGCGGACTTTCTGGCGACTGCAGCAAGAAAATTCGAAGCCCCTACGGGAGGAAAAATGAAATATAAAGTAGATATTGTAAATAGACCTTCCATACTAGATAATACTAAATATTGGCAAGTCTTCAAAGACGATATGCAGATCAAAATATTTCTGGAGATGTCCGGTGAGTTTGTGAACACTCACATAGATGAAGGTGGTGCTGACCACGAAAACTTCCTAAACGTTGAAGAAGAAGGGGAAGAAGCCATTGGGAAGGAAAATTTCAAGGACTCTGTTATCTCCCAAAATTATTTATTTTTGTATGAAGAATTTAAACTCACGTAATGAGGAATATGAATGCCACTAACAGTTTTGAAAGCCCCTATTTTTTATGCAAATTTCATAAAGTTGTAGCTTCAGTGGCTTGGGCGAGAATCATAACATCTCATTAGCCACCGAAATATGGAAGATAAATAACAGGTGGAAGACCCTTTCGGTGGTAAGGTGTATTGATAAAAATTTTACTACCATTGGAACATTCTTAAACAGTGATCAGAGAATATAGTGACTAAAAGTTATGCAACTGCAAAGAAGATAGTGGCTAAAAGTTCTGCCACTGCAGAGAAGATAGTGGATAAAAGTTTCGCCACTGTGGAGAAGATAGTCGGATTAAAAGCTCCGATGGTAAGAATTTTTGAGTTCTGATTGTCGACATTGCAGAGTCTTAGTTCACTGTGGAGCCGCAATGGCAGAAGAAAAACAAACTATGGCTTCCGCGATCAGATGAGAACTTAGGCGATCAGAGGTTCTAAGGACTAACAATCAGTGAAATAGTCCACTAGGGATCTGCAACGACGAAAGAAAAATAGACTAAGGCTTCCGATAAATGAAAAAAAGATTCTGATAGCATGAAAATAGAAGATCATTGGTGATCAGAAGACATACATACTACGCATCAGTGAGTTAGTCCTCTGAGGAGCCGCAACGATGGAAGAAAGACAGACTAAGGATTCCGAAAACAATACAGACTCATCAGCGATTGGAGGTTCTAAGGGCTACATATCGGCGAGATAAATCCACGCAGCTCCGAAGTGTCAGTGAGGTGACAAACAAGGCTTTCGATCAATCATGAAAATCATTTCGAGTAACAGTTGCACACATCGGTGAATAACAATACTGTCCATCGACGGCATAGAAGACTAATGCCCCGATTCCTTTGTCAATCAACTTCCGATAGCAATACAATTAGTTTGTTTTACCTTCGAGGCTATGGCAGAGTTCAAATGAAAGGTTCCAATGCATAAGTATTTCAGCACCTGAGCACCAACAAGCTAGTGATGGAGAACTCTAGCGCTGAGATTTGGAATGTTGATGGCACAGAAGAAAGAACTTCCAATCAGTGACTGCGGCGGTAAGGTAGAGAATATGGCGGATTGAACATTGTGAATTGGAGCACAGAAACTACAGAAACACAGATATTTGGAGTGCCAAAACAGCGGTATCATTGATATTTGGAGCATGGATGAGCTAAAAAGAAAAAGCCCCGATCGGCGACAAGACAGAAAATCCAGCGGATTAAACAAGAAAAAGCACTCCAGTTAAATGCTGATACACTAGCTGTTGGCAACAATTTCATACTGAACCAGTAGTGGGGATGATCAGCGACCAATTCAGTCATTAAAAGATCGCTCAGTGAACTAGATATTCATAGTAGATAAACAAATAGTTATCAAGGGTTTGAAGCCCTAATCTGGAAAAACTATCACTTTCAATTATTTTTGGTGTAAACAGATCGGATTTTTAGTATCTGTAATTTTTGTAGAAGGCTAGAAAGCCCATGATTAATTTATTAATAAGGATTCGAATCCAGGGATTTATAAGCATGTTCTATTATCAAGCGTCTGATCTGGTTTATTCTAAATGTAAACTCTTTTGTTGTGATTCATTCAGCCATCTCTTTCTTTAGTGTGTTTATTGCCTGGATGTGCATTTAGGTCATTTTCAGATTTATTAAAAAACCGATAGCTGTCATCCTATTGGTTATTTAGTGATATTTGATTTATAAATACCATCCATAGCAGGATTTAGCCATTTATATGCATGTGTTATGTTTGTAAGTCCACCAGCCTAGTGAGTTCTCCATCCCTGCACCCTTTTGTCAAACTACTAAACGCGTTGTAACTAAAAGCCTTGTAATTGAGTGAGCTTCATGCATGTCTTGAGAGTGAGAGGTTATATAGGTTATTTGGCTTGATCCATATCAAAAAAACTATAAAAAATAGTATAAGTTACCAGGCATCCTTTAGCTACAACCTAGAGGAGTTTCCTGGAGTGATAACAAAGTGGCGCCATTGCCGGGGACAGGAGATTGAAGCTCAGCTTCCCTGGGAGACGACATAGATCCATGCTTTGATGATAGACAAGGCTTGGACATTATTACGGTTGTAATCATATATCTAGCGACTCCATTGATATAAGGTGGCTCCAAGAATACCAAGTACCAGAGCAAACCCAAATGGGCCACCAGCAACACCCATATCAGATCCAGAAGAAATCTTGAGGAAAGCTAGGGCTTTACTAAGATAGACCAACAGTGCTGCACAAAACGCTACATTAGGTGTTTCAAGAAATCTTTCTGGTATTATTTATTCTGTTGAAACTTTTAATTCCTAGAAATTTTTAGATACATCAGAAAAATCTATGGCTTGGGCATCTTCAAGCACTGTTGCTTGTGAAGATCCAATCCCTGGTGACTCCACTGGGATAAGTATACCACCGCCTTCTCAGCAAATATCCTCATCAGTGTTGCCTTCCACATCCCTCTCCATACCCATTTCCAATATGGCTAACCCTCAATTTTCCAAGATGGAAAGGATCCTGGTAGCTAGGTATGCACCACTAATTTTTCCAAATCCTCTCATAGCCACGCCTACTGGGGATTACCTCAAGTATATGCCTAAGTTTATCAGGGAAGGGGATTTCACTGCTGAAGAACATCTAGAGGCTTTTTATAGCTATGCTGAAAAATATAAATATAGAACATGAAGATGTATGGACCAGATTTTGTGTGCAAATCCTAGATGGCCAAGCTAGGAAGTGGTTTAAAGAACTTCCTGCTGGGTCAGCGGAAGGCATAGAGGTCCTAGATGACGTTTTCCTAAAACATTGGGGAGAGAGGAGAGACCACCTCTACTATATAAAATAATTCAGCAACCTAAAAAGAGAAAATGGTGAGTCTAACTCCAACTTTACCAAGAGATTCAACAACATGTATAGCAATATCCCCACTGAGATTAAGCCCACCAGTACCTCAGCTATGATAACGTATGTGAATTCCTTTGACTCTGACTTTTTCCTACTTCTCAGAGAAAGGAGTTCTGCCTCCTTATTACTCATGCAGGATGCTACCCTAGAGGTAGAGTCAAACATTCTGGCATCTCAGAAGGTCAAAGGGAAGGTAGACAGGAGAAAGCATCCAACAGACTATAGTGGGGATTTTGCATCAGATAACCAGATTGAAAAATGACCAAACTTTTAGATAACTTGATTGCTGAAATGTATAAATTGAACGACCAAGGACATCTACCAGTAAGGGGTAAGGGGCCAAGTTACTTTGCTCCTCAAAACCAAAATTTTGTTCCTTATAGAAGATGAAACCCCCCAGTTCATATTCTCAGAAGGGAGAGAAATCAACGGGACGATAAAAATATAATAGCTCCATTTCAAAATGTTGTATTAGAAGAAGAGCCAGATTTTATTGAAGAAGAAGGAGAAGCTGAAGACAATATCCACTACATGGAGGATGAGGTGGACTACTCTTTTCTAACACAAGCAAAATATGAAGAAGTCTTGATTGATGAGTAGATCACTGAAGAGGCTGTCTATCAGGCTGATGCTCAGGGAGGTTACCAATTGAGGTCTAGGTTGGTTGCTCCCCTAAAAAATAATGATGTACGTATCAAGCTGCTTGTTGCACCAGCTAGAAAGGTTGTTGTTTTACCAATGAAAGTGGTTGTCCCATCCAAAGCATTGCATAAACCAGCACCTTCAGCCACACCTGATCAAGTCCAACTAAAACCTACAACTCCTGAGGTAAGGTTTCTAGATAGGCTGCATTATTCTTTTAACCTTGTGTTGGGGCGCGCACCCTAATGGTCCTTAATTTTGGTAACTCCACGGTTTTTGTGGAAGCTTGTAAGCGGAGTTGCGAATCAAAATAGTCTTAGGGGTGTAGGGGTTGAGTCAAAGCCCTATTTTTGTAATTAACCCATGGTTTAAGTCCATGGTTTAGGGTTCGGGGTGCCCATGGTTTAATCCCATGGTTTTGTAATAAGTGTATAAATAAGCACTTTTGTAAAAGAGTCAGGTTAGGATTTTGATGTAAGATGAATTGATGCGAAGCTAAGGCTTGTTTTGTAAGGAAGGTTAAGTCCCAGCTGTGTGCATGGACGACCTCTGCAGCTGTGTGTGCATAGGGTTTTTGGGTGATTAAGAAGATCTACAGCTGTGTGCGCAGAGATCTGCAGCTTAGTGCACAGCTTTGAGGAATTGAAGGGATCTGCAGCTGAGTGCGCAGATCAGAACTGTGGTTTTTGTAAAGAGTTGAATAAAACACAGTTCTGTGGATGTAGCCCCTAAAATAGGGGTGAAACATGTTATATCTTGTGTTGTGGTTCTTTTGTGTTGTTGTTATGTTCTTTTATGCATTGATAAATATATAATTGATAAGTAAGATCACTGCTAAATACTAACTTCGCTGTGAATTCCCAGTAAAGGGTTAAGCAAGGCACTATTCGTTTATCTAACTGCGAAGCTAAATAAGTGAATGTCAAAGCTCTGTATTTTATGATTATCATTTGTTAGAAGCTAAAGGTACAGTAATATCCCTCTTCTGCTTGTAGAAACCTGGTTCTGCGGTACCCCATAGCTGTTTTGGGTGAGACTGCAACCTGTTCGCAGGTTGTTGCCAAAAGGGCCAACACTGTGGGTCTTTTGTTGGTGCGAAGACAAAAGTATAGAACCCGGGTCTGCCCTAATCCCAACAAA
Source organism: Pseudotsuga menziesii (assembly GCA_001517045.1). Taxonomy (NCBI): domain Eukaryota; kingdom Viridiplantae; phylum Streptophyta; class Pinopsida; order Pinales; family Pinaceae; genus Pseudotsuga; species Pseudotsuga menziesii. The sequence goes on from LPNX010994698.1 coordinate 370,736, forward strand.
TTGGTTCCGTTGTCGGTTGAACTCAGTATCTTCTCAAGAGGGGTTTACGTCGTACCTAGAGGGCTATGTTTTGGAGACCCTCAGTGAATGAAATCGGTGATTGGATTGAAGAGACTTATCTGAAATTTGCTAAACAAGAGAAAAAAGATCCGCGTCGTCGTTCGGGTGACTTTTTACAAAGGTACATTTTTTCTGATGTTTATGAAATTTTCTTTGGTAGTATCCACATAGAGTTGCACCAATGGTTATCTAAATTAACAGAGAGAAGGAAAAACTTCCAAGAAGGTCAGTTTCCTAATTGGACCCCCGCAAGAATTAATATATTGAAAAGGGTGAACAATGAGATATCCCGAGCTGTTGATTTTTGGGCAACGTGAACCCTTGAAGCTTTTGTGATGGAGTTCGCCATTGACACAAGTACGTCCTTCAGCGAAGCTGAACGACAGTTTTTCCAAGGACCAAGTGGTAAGTACTTGAATTAATTTAGTTTGAGAATTAAAATGCTATTGGCTAAAAAAGGTATATTGCTCATTGAATCAGACTGTTAGATTTAGTATTACTAACCTATGTTTGGAAGTGAAAGTAACTTCGACGAGCAAAGTGGCAAAAGGTACAAGATAAATTTTGAGTCCTATACCCTAGGTCAGAATACCAAGTCTAACCCCGTAAGTCTAGCAGCCTCAGAGCCTGAAGAAACCCCTTCTGTTGGAAATCCTCCGGTAACCCCGCAGCGAAGACCTATTATCCCTGAGAACCCGTCGCAGTATGAAAGTAACCCTATCCCTCCTGTCGTAGGTCAGTATACCCCAATAAGTTCCCCCCCTCCTACTACCAGTCCCCCTTCCCCCCCCCCCTAGATCCGCAATGGCCCATATGAATGACGACATTAAGCTCCCTGTTTACAAAGGAACTGGATCAGAGGATCCAGAACAGTTCTGGTTCTTATGCGAAGTAGTGTGGACTGCTAAGAACATTATGGATCAAGATACAATAAGAGCACAACTGGTTACTTCTTTTAGGGACCACGCTTTGACCTGGTTCATGAAGTTTTCCAGTAGTAAGAACCATGTCTTGGCTGATATAAAAGCCACAATGATAAAGGAATTTAAGAAGCCTAAATCAGAGTCGCAGTGTATCACTGAACTAAAGGAAATTAAGCAGCGGCGAGGAGAATCAGTGTGGGACTTTGATCAGAGGTTCAAAGTTCTGCTAGATCAAGTCAGTTTCACTATTGGACCAGTGCAACATAAGGAATGGTTCATTGCAGTTTTGTTACCGCACATCAGGACTCCACTCATGCAACAGAAGGTTGCGGATCAACAGGAGGCTTTGGAAATTGCTATGAAGCTTGAAACAGCTCTTGTCGAAGATAATTCTGGTATCGCTCAAATACAAGCGCAGTTGGTAGCGATGGCTCTGGAGCTTCACGATATGAAAAAGGGGAAAGCTAGTCGCGAAGAGGTTTGGTGTACATGATGTTGGACAGAGGGTCACGACAAGGAACAGTGTCCCGCAGTAAGAAATTTCTTGAATTCTGGTGCACCAAACCCGTTCAACCCTAGTGTTCTATATTGTGAGATCTGTAGGACAACTGGCCAGCATAGGCCTGAAGACTGCTATCTGCTACAGCGATATGTGCAAGTACCTAAGAGTCCTTATTGCAAGTTCTGTAAGTCAGTTGGACACAACGAAGATGAGTGTCACAGCTTTGACCTCATGAGAGAGCAAACTTATGATGCTTATAGGGTACAAAATGATGGACAAGGCAATGATGGATATGGGTACCATGGTAGTACCTCAGGTGGGGGTACTTTTGGTCTTGGTCATGGTGGTATGGCTTGCAGAGGACGAGGCCAGGTTGTGTGCTATAACTGTAACCAGGCAGGATATCTAGCTAGAGACTGTCGGAACCCAACTATGACATGTCGATATTGCAGAGCTGTCGACCATGTGATTGAGCAATGCCCACAACTGATAGCCAAGATTCAAGAAAGAAATAGTGCCTCTACTAAGAATATTCAACTGATTGCTGTGGAGCAATGACCTGTCCCAGCCATTAATGTTGTTACCAAGAGTGGAGCTACGACGAAAGTACAGAACAAGGAGAAATAGCCTACCAAGGCTTGGGTTCGTAAGGCCCCAGAAAAAATCCCAGCATTTGATGTCGAAAGAGAAAAAGAGACATTTATGGAATCCAAGAGAGATTTTGCTGACCCCAACACATCAGTAGCACCTGCGCAACAACCTCAACAGCAATCGCAGCCACAAGAAGCTTCGACGGATAAAGTAAGTACACTATCCTCCATTTTACAGAGTTGTATGAATCTCTTAAGAAATCAAACTGCTTTAAATGAGTTGCAGAAAGTTATTGCTTCTTGCGAACCTGAACGAAGTCCTGGTAAGGAAAAAACTGTTCATAGAGTCAGAAGAACTGGTAGGAAGATGAGATTGAATGCTCAGATAGGAGAATATGACATGGCTGATGTCATCTTGGACTTAGGATCAGAAGTAAATGTCTTAACTAAGCAAACATGGGAACAAATGGGAAAACCTACTCTGGAATGGTCCCCTATATAGTTGAGATTAGCCAATCAATAGAAGATTATGCCCCTAGGAAGACTCCCTAGCGTATCAGTCGATATTGATGGAGTCAGTACCTTAGCAGACTTTGAGGTAATTGAAATAATTGATGACAGCAACCCCTATCCAGTACTGCTAGGAATTGAATGGGCAATAGATAATGATGCAGTAATCAACCTGAAGAAGAGGTAGATGAACTTCGAAGGGAAAGGACTGAGAGTCATAGTACCATTGGATCCTTCTTAAGGAGAGAGATACACCGAGCCAGTAAGAGATGAAGACCAGGATGTTTTGGACCATATCTATAATATCACAGTGAAGGAAGAAGATTATGTTGATCCTACTGTCGAAGGTATCATGCATTGGCAGTGTGACAGCTCCTGCATGACGGATTCAGATGACGGCCTAGAGAATTGGCAGAATAGACTGTATGAGCTACATGGACATCGATGTGCAAGAATTACCAAGTCGTTCAGATGGCTTAGTTAAAAGACAAGAACCTTACCTATTTTTGATGGTTCAACAGACCCAGAAGAGTTTATTATGCAATTCTCAGAGAAGGTACTAGACTCACAGAAAATGGAGACTCTAGATTCAGCATTTAAAGCCACAGCAGCCAGATGGTGGAATGGTCACAAAAATTATATTCATAGTTGGGAAGTGTGCCAAAAGTCCCTTTGCCTAAGATTCAGGGACCAACCTCAGGAGGTGCGAAGCAGGTTTAATGGTAAGACTAGTCCTCATGGACATTTGGAGCAATGCTACAAAGCATGGAAGCATGTACCTCATGAAGAATGGGTACATAGGTTTGTGCACACCTTGGAACCTATAGCAAAGAACTGGTATGCGGAGGTTGAGCTTCGCCACGGTACTGTAAGTTGGGATAGTCTTGTTGATAGTTTTGTGTTGACATTTTCTATTAATGAGGTTTGTCCTGCTTTGGACGCAGCTGTTAGGTTGATCCATACTAAAGTGTTTGATGATCAAGAAATAGCAGAATACCAACCTGATTGGAAGGAACAAGAACCTAATGCAGTAGAATGTTATAACCTCGCAATTGACGAGGATGATGATTCGCGCAACATTAACATTCCTGAGTCAGAAGGACACTGTGAAGTCCATGGAACAATAGTTGAAGCACCTGAAGTGACTCAGCCCCTGAAGACGCGGACAGTCAACATTGGATCAGAAGTAAAGCCTAAGTATGCTACCATTGGAGATTATTGGGATGAAGAAAGGGTGAGCAAAGTGACCCAACTTCTCCATGACTATCAGGACCTATTTCTGACAAAGTTCTCAGAAATAAAAGGCATCAGTGAGGCGGTGGAAGACATTCTGTCGTGGGTTGCAGTTCAAATCCATGTCGAAGAGGGTATTAGGAAGTGTCGAATGTCCCCATTATGGCGCATCCAGAATTACTACTTGTGCCGAAGTAGGAAAGATCTGTTGGAGCTTAAAATACGATCGTTGGAGGAAACCAAATTTAGCGGCGCTGGTACGTTCCCTGTATTAACTACCTATATTAATGAGATCTTGACAAGCCTGCCACCGTTTGGACAAGATCTCTGTGAGATTTGGTGTCTTCAATGCACAATTATGACAGATTTCGTTGATGGATTCTATAAGAAGACACCCACACCCATGAAGTTCGCATTACATAGTTTCTTGAGTTTTACAGTTGAGCCCATGACAGCTGATCGCAAGATTTAGGATTTAGTGAGAGAATTTGAACAGGGGGGTCTTGCGAACCTTTTCAGCCATCCCCCTGCGCTTGCACCCTGCAAAGAGACTCCCATAGCACAACCTCAACCAATGCAGACATGCTCTACCAAGAAGAAGTTTAAACTAGAAGTATGCTCTAAGAGGAATGAAGACAGACACAAAAAATCAGGGCAAACATCGAAGGATCCCAAAATGAATCCATCTGGTTCAACGGAGATCCCATGTGAAGGGGATGAGAACATTGCACCGCAGCATCCACCTTATCTTCAGCCCGTTCGACCAGGAGTTCAACCACCACGGTAGAACGCTAAGTTCACTTTACGCACCCCTTCGCTACCACAGGGTGTGCATTTGATTGGAACCGTGACAGGGAAAATAGACCGACTTAAGTATGCATACCACGATATGACTGATCATGAGAAGTTTCCACAGTTCGCCCCGAAGACATACTTGCACTTCGTCAAATATCCAGAGACTGGAGAGACATTACTGGAAGTGAAACAATGGGCTGCTGGCTTAGATAAAGCTGGTTTGTTGAGGATGCTCGACGTTCCCCACTTTGGTCACAGCACATAGGTGGCCATAGTGGTCAAGCAGCTCTTGGCATTAGTACATGATGGGTACCTATGGATAGGCGACCAAAGAATTCCTATCAATGGTGAGCTTATTCATAGGATCACAGGCTTACCAAGGGAAGGGCCTGATCCGGGGATAGAATTTCCTTCAAAACATGAAGATACGAAGCTGGCACAAAGCATGAAGGACTGCTTCAACCTAACGAAAGGAAAGCGAGGGTATCAAACCTCGACAATTCAGCACCAAAACATTCGCTTCGTAGCTGAAATATTAGCCTGCAAATTGATGAGAAAGTGCAGACCATATGAAGTGCCTGCCCCAATTATTAGTATTGCTGTGAACTGTGCCAAAGGCTACAGTTACAACTGGGCAGCGTATATTGTGAAGGAATTCCTTGAAGATGCCTACGACGTGCAGGAGAAAGGTAGACCTTTTCACTACTCTTGGTTGATAGTCCTTATCCCACTAGTAGGATGGAAAGAACCTACTAAGGCGTAGTTTGTTACTGTGCCTCTGAACATGGCTGGTGCTTCAAGGTACGCATCCCTCTGGGTGTCACAGGACAAAGCATCCCAACATGATGACGAACTATGTGTTTTCCTTTTATATGATGAGTATCTCATATGAGATTGTAAAGACCCTGCGGCTCAGTAATGAGCTATTCTCTCAATATGATGGCGTGGCCAACTTCAAGGCCGACATGCACAATGTCTTCATTCAGGCCTGCGCAAATAAGAAGAAGGCATGCTGGAAGTTGCCATATGTCATGAACAAGAAGACATCATAGTGGTCATTCAGCAATGGCCGGCTGAATGGTTGAAGGACGCAAGAACAAAGCCCAGCATTCCAATCCCTCCAGTCACCAATGTGGGCGCTGGCCCTAGTCACACACAGCCAAATGACCCATTCGAGGAAAGTGAAGAACAGAGTGCGTCGTAGTAGAGTGAAGGTGATCAGGGTGGAGATGACAGAGATGAAGAGGACAAAGAGGATTCGATCAAAACAGTCTCAGACCCTAATCGGCCGGATAAGCGCAAGTCACCTGAAGCAGAGGAAATGACCAAACCTCAACCCCGAAAGAAAACGAAGGCGTCAAAAGACAAGAATATCGACGAAGAAACCACCTTGACCACTGAGGAGCTTGATCAGGCTCTGACGAATTCCACAGAAGTTCTCACCAGGAAATGGTCAGAGTTTGCAGCTGCGCACCTCGATGCACTCATCGGCGTAGCTTAGGGAATTTCAGAGCTGAAGGACTTAGTACAAAAATCAGCAACTGGTGTTGTAGCAAGAAACACCCCAGTAAGTGCGCGGTCAGACACAAGACAATGGCCAGCTAGGGAAAACAAGGGACAAGTGTCAAGCGCAGCACTCATAATAACTGACGTATCATCTCGCTCGGAGATGAGCATGATAGTTGGAATCGATTACACCAAGATGTCCATGATAGAGTTGCACCTCTGCCAATTAGCCATAATGAACGAGATCCAAGCAAGGGATAATTACTCATAGATACAATTGGAAAATACCATGAAGAGGAGTGAGAGATTCGAAGCGCAGTTGAAGGAAGCAGAGTAGAGGAAGAGCGACGCAAAACGAAAGCAGGTCACATTGGCACAAGTATTGGATGAGATGTGTCGAAGTCTTCTTGACTTCGACATACAGGATGAGGAAGAGCCGGAGCAAAGAATTGCCAAGCTGAAAGACTATGCACAACAGAATTGCAATGAAATGGAGAAGCTCAAAGCAGAACATGAAGCTCAAATTGCGGAGCTTCAACTACGCATCATCCCAGAGAGCCCACCAGAGGTCAGGGAGCAGCGTTACCGCGACATTCAGGCTTCAGCAACGAAGATCTCTGATATTGTAGGCAGCACAGCCAAGATGCTAGAGGAAAGCGTTGATGCTTGGACAACACTGCAAGAAAATCCAGAAGTACAAAAGCTGCAAGAAACCATCAAGCAGTGACAGGAAGAGTTGGACGCAGTAAAAGTGGAAATTAAGACCCTGCCTCCTATGCAGAAAATGCTCAAGGTAAAGCAAAGCAATGAACTCTAGCAGGAAATTGACTCGTACATAGCGAAAGCAACACTACTGGAAAATTCCATGTAGCCCCTTGTCAACGAGGCCTTGGAATTGAGTACTGCTATGGACAGCGAGCTAAAAGTTCTGAAGGATTATGATGCATTTGCACAAGAAAAGGCTAGCGAAGCATCAGCATTAGCATTGCAGGAGTTGGTGGAGAAGGAGCAAGCAGCCGATAATATCATACGTACCCTCAATAGGCAGTTCACTATCTTTTCCAACAAAGTTCTCCCACTAGACAGGCAGCTGAGTGTCCCGGGACGGAACACTGGTGAGTCTTAGGGGCCTGTTGGGGCACACACCCTAACGGTCCTTAATTTTGGTAACTCTGCGGTTTTTGTGGAAGCTTGTAAGCGGGGTTGCGACTCAAAATAGTCTTAGGGGTGTTGGGGTTGAGTCAAAGCCCTATTTTTGTAATTAACACATGGTTTAAGTCCAGGGTTTATGGTTTGGGGTGCCCATGGTTTAAGCCCATGGTTTTGTAATAAGTGTATAAATAAGCACTTTTGTAAAAGAGTCAGGTTAGGCTTTTGATGTAAGATGAATTGATGTGAAGCTAAGGCTTGTTTTCTAAGGAAGGTTAAGTCCCAACTGTGTGCGCAGAGGGTTTTTGGGTGATTAAGAAGATCTGTAGCTGTGTGCGTAGAGATCTGCAGCTTAGTGCGCAACTTTGAGGAATTGAAGGGATCTGCAGCTGAGTGCACAGATCAGAACTGTGGTTTTTGTAAAGAGTTGAATAAAACACAGTTATATGGATGTAGCCCCTAAACTGGGGGTGAACCAAGTTATATCTTGTGTTGTGGTTCTTTTGTGTTTTTGTTATATTCTTTTATGCATTGATAAATATATAACTGATAAGTAAGATCACTGCTAAATACTAACTTCGCTGTGAATTCCCAGTAAAGGGTTAAGCAAGGCACTGTTTGTTTATCTAACTGCGAAGCTAAATAAGTGAATGTCAAAGCTCTGTATTTTATGATTATCATTTGTTAGAAGTTAAAGGTACAGTAATATCCCTCTTCTGCTTGCATAAACCTGGTTCTGCAGCACCCCATAGCTATTTAGGGTGAGACTGCAACCTGTTTGCAGGTTGTTGCTGAAAGGGCCAACACTGTGGGTCTTTTGTTGGTGCGAAGACAAAAGTATAGAACCCGGGTCTTCCCTAAGCCCAACACTTTGAGTGTGAAATTCAAAAGTTGAAAATCCCTTTCCCTTTAATTGAGTTGATGAAGAATGCTGCATTTAAAACCTCCATTCTGAATTCCCTTCAGCCCAAGGTGCACCATGACACTGACTTTGTGAACCTGCAAGATGACAAGCCTGTTGTAACCCTGGGCCCCATGATCGAAGACATAAAGGACTCCTGCGCACCATTCTATATATCCTTTAACATCCATGATAAAATCCTCCATAACTGTCTGCTGGATTCAGGAGCCTCTCATAACCTAATTCCAAAGGCTGTGATGGATGAAATCAGCCTCAACATTACCAAGCCCTACCACAATTTATTCTCCTTTGACTCCAAGAAGGTCAAGTACTTGGGCCTCATCAAAGACCTTGCTGTAAAATTAACTCAGTTACCATCAAAAAGCGTAATGATGGACATCGTAGTGGCCGATATTCCTCCAAAATTCGGCCTCTTGCTATCCCGGTCATGGAGCAAAAGATTGGGCGGCACCCTTCAGATGGATGCCACCATTCCCATGTTTGGAGGGGAGACTTGTTGCCGCCTTGCACACACCTGGGTCACATGGAAGAAATCTTCAAGCCACTCGGTGTGTCCTTGGGGGAAAGTCTTGAGTCAAGGCTGTCACCTTGTTCTTGACTCCTCCGTTTAGGCTCAACTCCTAACGACGCCAAGGGGGGTAGACCCTATTAAGTTGCTAAGGATAATTACTTGGTGTTGTGATGTTAAACTAAATAAGTTACTTAGGAGTTTGAGATTTAACTATAGATAATCAAAGATGGTAAGATATAAAAGATGAACACACAAAAGCACAATGCTGAGACACAATATATTATATAAATCAAGAAAATAACCAGTGCCTTAGAATGGAGTCAAAAAATAGAAACAATGTACTTGCATGTGCTTGGAGTGAGTGTTTTGCGATTGCCTCTTGGTATGTTTTAAGTTAAATTTGAAGTGTGAGTTGATTAAAATTAGGCAAAGAGGGGACTCCAGATATACCCTAGAGTACTTGGAGTATGTCCAAAACTAAACCTTCACGGCTACCCGCAAGGAATATGTGGGCTGAAATGGAGTCTCTGGGGCTATTTCTCATAACACGCCCATTAGGGTGTGACAGAGATCGACGCCCCGAGGTCACTTTTCAGAAGTTCCTGCTTCCTTTGGGTATTTTGCCACCATGATGGTTCGATCTAGTTGTTGGATTTTCACCTGTTGGTTTGTTAATTTGGGGAGAGTGAGTCTTAATTATACTAGTCACTCAAGCAATTTTGATACAGCTTGACTAATCAGATGAACCACAGCCAAGTGCAGAGCATACACACTAGAGTCTTGTAAATTTTGGTAAGTTTTAAGCTGGGTGTTCTTGTTTAAAAGAAAACCCTACAGGAACCTCTTTCGATCCAAGTGGATCTAAATCGGGGAATCGAGGAGGGGTTAATGTTATGATAGCTAAAAAAAAATGATTGAAAATAAAATATATACATGATTCTAGTTTTTGAATTAGTCCTACCACGAATTTCTTTCCCCTTTCGGGTCAATCGAGAAGTCGTGGGGTGAGTATTAAGATTACTTTGAAATATAAAGTATGAAATATGAAATTAATAACAAATTAAATTACACTACCCTACATATTAGATCAATGCTAGTTTGAAAATAAATAATAAAAAAGCAACGAAAAGGACACCGACGCAAATCCCCCCAGGGGGGATGGGGAATGGGCTCGAAAGAGCCTATTCAAAGAATAATTTTATTTATAGTGGTTACAATATCAGATAAATGATATAATTCCTCTTTATCCTTATATGGATTGAAATCAAGAGTTTACAAGGTGCGAAAATCAAAGGTTTCAGTCAAATGGGAGACCCCTGGGGGGATTTGAACGCTTCTAAACAGCAGCTTCCTTTAATTTATGTTACACCTGATAGAAACCAGAAGGAATGTTAGAGTAACATATTCCTAAAATAACTTTAATAGTACCTTTGTATCATCCTACCTTAACTCAAAAAAAAATGAAGTTAAAACTAGCTAAACAGGTAAAAAAGGAACCAAGGAAAGCAAGCTTTCCTTGGGATCTTGGCTTGCTGTTTGTGCAGCCAATGAAATATGCAATTTTATTGCAGAATGTTAAATTTTATCATGCAGCAAATGAAACTACCTTAACAGCAAGCTACTAATTTTCATTAAAATGCTTGCGAAAATATGGTAATTTTAGCTAGATCTCTTAAAATTGAACTTTATGTGCAAAACAAAACTAAGATATAGAATTAGGAAGGGGTATTACTAACTATATATATGTGTATTTTTATTAATGAGATATATCAGAGTAATAAGAAACCTTAAAAGTAACCAGTTTGAAGAAAATTTGTAGATTTTTTAGAGGAGAGAAAGGGGAAGAAAGGTGCTTGTTGTTGAAGCAGATCTGCAGAGGAAACTTGTTAGTATAATGTAGAGGGGAAATGTCTTCACAAAATTTTTGGAGGTGTAGTGGAGTCAAACTAGATCCACAGCTCGTCCAATCCTTAGATCCACAGCTCCTCCAATCCTTGCTACCTGAAAGCTAAACACACAATCCTGCATGAAACCTCATGAGATCTGGATATATATATGAAAAAGAAACAAGAATTACATGCAAATAAACTTATTAAACATGTATAATCAAGATCCTCTAACATATATTCTATGAGATATAAGAAAAACAAGTAACCTTACTTGCCCAAATATACTCCTATTGAGTCAGCTGAATCGTTCAAGCCAGACAGGGTTCAGATGCAGAAATTGAGAGAAAAGCCGGCAACATCAATAGCCGTAAGACAATGCTTAATCCACACATATGAGAGCATTACACCATTTGGCCTCCAAAGCTTCTTTATTTCAACAATCGAAAGATTACAACAGTATTACAATGGCAAGCCCTTCAGTCCAGCTCTAACTAGCTTGGAAGAGGGAGCCTCAAGCACGATATATACAAACCACAGGCCATCCAGCCCAGGGGGGGCACAATTCCTCATGGAATCAGGTGAAATCAACTGATGGAGAGTTCATCAATGTAGAACTGAAGCTGAACTGAGCCTACTTGTCAACCGGGGGCTTGATTGAGCTGACACATCAACACATACACTGACACATAAGTCCACAGAGCATCCAGGAGAGTCCAAACATGTGGAGGAGAGAGAGAGGGAACAATTCCCCATGAAGACAACTGAAGATCAACTCTGGATCTGATTTGATTGCCTCCTTCAGTCAAGGATTTGTCAGATCCAGCCAATCTGTTTCAGATCTGACTGATTTCAATCAAATTGGCTGAGAATCCACTGATTTATGATTTTGGATTTGCTCCATTATTCATCAATTTATTAATTAAAATAATCAATAATTGATTTTTGGGGCTTTCTGACCTGAGTGATGGAAAATCACTCAAAACTTAGTAAATAGTGGGTCCATGGGTTTACATGGTGCTCTTAGCTTGAAAATGAGCACCTACATGACTGAAACCGATTATTTGGCCCACTTTTATTACAAAATCAATTTTTCCAATTAAACTATTAAAAAATAGCCTAAGTTTTGGAAAAATTTAATTTTAATAAAAAACACTGAAAAAACTAAAAAATTGAAAAATTGAAAAACACCTAGGGGGACTTAGACATGTTCATATGACTCAAAAATGATGTCTAGCATGTTTATACATTGACACATACACTCTAATAACCTCAATAGGCCTAAATGCCAAGCCGACCACCCCAACTTTGGAGGTATGGAGTGAAAAACTCAGAAATTATCAGTCGTTTATTCAACAACCAATAATAACCAAGGGAAAAAAACACCCTGGGCTGATCGGATTGACAAATAAATTCTAAGAGACCGAGTCTTTTACACACACTATCATGCTAGAACATTTATTACAATTCCCCCCATGGGGTATGAACATGTGATATAGTACAACAAGCACTTCCCAGAAGTACTTCCAAAGGTCTTTTGAAGTCCGAACAAGTTAACCCTGTCTGGTTCACTAGGCTCACTTGATAAAAAACCACTAAGTACATCTTAGGTGGTAACATTCTGTCTCCATCTAGGGACACATTCTCTGACTTATCTTATGTTCAAAGGAGAGGATGTGAGAACTCTGGAATCTTTGGGTCCTGCAAGGAAATTAGAGTTTGTCAGTAACATGTATACATAAGGAAAATTTAACTAGAAAAGCAAACCAATGTACATAGTTAATCTATAATGTGCAAAAGGGAATATTTTACAAAAACTAATATACAAAGGAAAATTTTCAACATGGTACAAAATAACTATAATACAACAATGTCTATGGTACAACAACATGATATATACAATTTAGAAATACATGCAGGACAAGGTTTAGAAATTGGCCCTGAAACCACCGATGCCAATAAAGGCATCAAACGGTGTCGGCGAAAAACAACTTGAGGAGGAAACCATTCACTGGCAGGCTCAACCTTTCTCCTTCTAGGTCATTTAGATAGAAGGAGTTATTTCCTGCTATTTCATTGATGATGTATGGTCCCAACCATAAGCTATCGAGCTTTCCATGTTTCCCAGGTTTTTCCCGTCATTTGTCCCAACGTAAAACCGTGTCACCTATTTGGAAGGACCTTGGCCGGGTAGACTTATCAAAGGCTCTCTTGACCTTGTCTGAATTCTTTATACTATGGTCAAGAGAGTCTCTTCTGCTCTCATCTAGTTTGATCAACTGGTTTATTCTATTCTGGATGGCCTCTTGATCTGAGTTGAAAGTCTGGAGGAGCTGATAAACTGGAAGCTTTAGATGGACTGGTAAAGTGACATCAAGGCTGTAGACTAGTTCGAAAGGGCTCCTCCTGGTTGAACTTTTCTTAGTGATCCTGTCGGCCCATAATGCTAATTTGATTTTGCTATCCCAAGCCTTCTTATTGTCGCTCACAATTTTTTTGATTATGGTCATTAAGTTCTTGTTACTTGATTCTGCTAGACCATTTCCTTGGGGATAGTAATTAGACGAGTGATATAGGATAATGCTGTACTTGAAATAGAAAGATGACATCTTGGAAGAGACAAAGCATGGGCCATTATTAATGATTATTATAGCTGGCACACCGAATATTGTGATAATATTATCTTCTAAGAAATCCATGACTATAGCATCGATTGCCTTCTTGGTGGGTATCGCCTCTACCCACTTGGTAAAATAACCAGTGGCGGTAAGAATCCAAGAGTAACCATTACTCGAGTTATCTTTGAACTTACCAATGAAGTCAAGCCCCCATTGCTAAAAAGGGGCTTGCACTACTATTGGATTTAGAGGCAAGTCTCTCATTTGTTGCTTTCTGGTGAATAACTGACACTGGGGGAAAACTCCGACAGCCTTGTGCACATCTGAAAATAGGTTTGGACAATAGTAGCCTGCTCTAAGGATTTTGTGGGCGGTTGTTTTTGCTGCAAAATTTCCACCACAAAATCTTGAATGGAATGCAACCATGAGTTTCTTGGACTCAGGTTCATCGACACATCGAAGTATTAAACCATTGGGGTTTCTCCAACCCAAACTGTCTTTGGTCAAAAAATACTTAGCTTCCTTTAACCTTAATGCCCTTATTTTATGGCCAAGTAAGTGATCGGGGCATGTAAGGTTGCGGAGGAAAAATATGATGTCGGTGTACCAAGGGTGCTGTTCTAATCTCTAAATCTCGTCTGATACACTTTGCTCTGAATTGCTGCTCTGGCAGATTATTCCTAAAGCCTTTTCATTTCCCTGGGTCAACATCTTTGCAAGACCCTGTCCCTTAATTAATTTAGTAGGTCTTATCTCCAAATCATATTCTTGAATCTTTGAAACCCACTTACCCCTGACTCCTAGACAATCTTGCTGAGACATGATATCTTTGACAGCTACATGGGGTACATATCCAATGATTTTGGAGTAACCTATATAAGTTCTGAAATGTTTAAGGGACTTGACAAGAGAATAGGCCTGTTTCTCCATCGTGGTATACTTCAATTCTGAATTTTGCAAGGCTCTACTCATAAAGGCTATGGGTTGCTCTTGTCCCTCCTTATTCTTTTGAAGTAAAACACCGGCAATGGTATCTTCTGAGGTAAAGGAAAATATCTAGAATTCCTTGGAATAATCTGGACTAGTCAAGACCGGGGACATGGATATGGCATCTTTGATGGACTTGAATGCAACTTTCCCTTCATCCGTCCACTCAAACTTAGCATCTTTTTTTAATAGCTTTTGTAGAGGTTTCATTAATTCTACTAAATTTGGGATGAATCTTCTTATGAAATTGATTTCACCATTGAAGGACTGGAGGGATTTTAGATTCTGAGGCAAGGGGACTTTCTTAATAGCTTCAACTCTCTCAGGATCAACCTTGACACCATCTTTAGAAATTATGTGCCCCAACAATTTGCCTTCATCAACTCCAAAGATTGACTTGGCGGGATTCAAGGAAATACCATATTTCCGACATCTTATAAAAACCTGCCTAAGATGACTTATGTGGTCAGCTCTTTCCTTTGAAAAAACAGTTAAGTCATCTTGATATATTTCAATTATTTTTCCTATAAGTTCTTTGAAGGAAAAATCCATGGCTCTTTGGAAGGTGGCACCAGCATTCAATAAGCCAAAAGGCATTCTTAGAAATTTATAGGTACCCCAAGGTGTGGTGAATGTAGTATTGTGTTGATCCTCTTTATTTACCAACACCTAGTCATAACCAGAAAAGCCATCCAACATGGACACCATTCCTGATCTTGTTACTCTTTGAAGCAAAGTTTCCATGTCGGGTAATGGGTAATTGTATTTGAGGCATGATGTATTCAGATTTCTAAAATCTATACATATTCTAATTGACCCATTCTTCTTTCTGACAACAACCAAGTTGGAGCACCAAGATGAATGCCTTGTAGGTGCTATGATCCCTGCTGCTAACATCTTCTGAAGTTCCTTTTGCACAATGGGGGCCAACTTAGGATTTATTCGCCTAAGTTTTTGTCGGAAAGGTTTGACCTCCTTAGCTTCTTCTGTGAGGGGAATAATGTGTTGAAACACAGCCTCCCTATAGGATTTAAGATCATCATAACTAAAGGCCAACACATCTCTATACTCTTTAATTAGGTTGATCAAATTATTCCTTTCCTTTTCCGAAGTACCCTTTCCAATTTTTATTAAGTTGGGATCCTTGTCAGTTCCTATGTTTATTTCCATATAATTCCCAATTTTTATTTCTTCTTTTTGTTTTTTATGATGATCCTGTTGATTGAAAAGATTATCAAAAGCAATAAGGATACTCAGGATGTGATTCCTTTCATTATCCTCGCACTCCTGATACTCTTTACCTTCCTGCTGATAACTGATCTTTCAACCTTCAAATTCTTGTAGATTGTGGATGAATCTCAAGAGTTGCTCATCATCTTTGAACACCTACCAATGGTCTATATTATCTGGTATTGAAGGTCTGAAATTAATTTCCATCTTTCCATTCCCATTAATCATTTCATCCGATGGCTGGAGGGTGGATGTTGCTACTGCCAATTTATCTGCTAATCCATTCATTTCCCGATGGACCTTTTGAATGTTGAGTGCATCAAACCATTCCATAGTGTCCCATGTGGCATTTATATACTTTCTTAGTCTTTCATTTTTGCATTGATACTGATTCTTAATATGGAGGACAACTAGATCTGAATCACCCTTTATGTTCAACATCTTTATCCCCATATATTTAGCAGTTTCTAACCCTAGGATCAATGCCTCATACTCGACTACATTGTTTGATGCTTCAAACTCTAACCTGAATGCAAAATTGTAGATTTTATCTGAAGGAGAGATGATCACGATGCCTGCACCCTTTCCGGTTTTGGAATAATCCCCCTCAAAGTACATTTTCCAAACTTCATCGATCTTTTCATTTTTTATGTTTTCCTTAATAGGGGCCACGAAATTTGAAAAAATAGCATAGTTTCCAAAATTATCAGTGAAATGAACAAATTTATTTCCGGGATTCTTAGGGTTTTCTACATGTCGTTACCTCAGCTTTTCTCTGTGGAGAATCACCCTAGTGTTCTCTGATGCAGGCATATTAGCATATGCCCAATCCATTTGAATGTTCCCACCAAGAGTTGCGGCCCATTTTCTGGATAGCAGCATAACCCAGTTATCTGGAACATCTATCACCACCACATCCATTGACATGTCGATATCAGGATACTTAGCCAACTTAACCTGTAAATTTAAGATTATCCCTACGACTTCAACTTCTCTTGCATCCATGGCACAAACATTGTGGTAGGGTCAGGTGACCCTTAGATTTAGCTGCTCCATTACTTTCCTTGTCATGACATTTGATGAAGCACCTAAATCTAACATACAGTTATGAAGGAGAAGTTTATCAACTAAGAGGGAGACATAAAAAGGTGGATGGTCTTCTCTTCTCGGATCAACACTATTGAGGACTATGGGCATATCTATAGGTTCAATATGTTCAGCTTGAAATATAGCATTGTTATTAGGAAGAGGATCCTCTTCGATAATATTATGAGCTTTACTTTGACTATCCTCTAAGGATTTCAACAACTTTTCTTTTTGACCAGGAATTTTAAGGACATCAGTTGCATAAACATGAATCTTAGCACTACTTATCCATTCTCCCATATCAATATTTGACTCAGGGAAAATATGAGGATTTGGTAGGGGAGGAGTGGTTACCTTTTGCTTGTACTGTTTAGACGGTGATTGCTTTTCTCTTCTTTGATACACAACTCCCTTGGACCTGGCCTCCTTCATTTCCTTAATTGCTTCCAGAGAAGGCATTACACCATAAAAGTTAGAAAGGAGGTCCTTCTCGAAACCATAATCTGTGGCCTGTTGCCAATGCTGGTTTGATAGAGGATAGGTTCGGCCTACCATGTACACATGATCAGAATCGCATGATGTTGTTTCCTAATTACTGACCTCTGCCATTCCATGTTCTATAACTTGGTTTTCTATATAGCAAGTGCTTTCTGGGTGGAATTGATCACAAGGTCTACACCATGGAATGACTTCATCTACCAGGTTAGTTGAGTCTAACTGGTTTGGAAGCCTAGGTTCATGTTGAGGAGCCTTCTTCTGATACACCTGATTCTATTTTGGTTGAAAGTTCCTAGGTCCATTATTTCTTTCCAGTGTGATTATTCTGTTCTGAATATTATTCAATTGCACAGATTGGTTTGTCATGAGTTGGTTCTAACTAGTCATCATTTTTTCAAACAGGCTAGTTACCTTTTCCATGGGGTCTTTAGAGGTTGCCTTTTCCTCTAATTCAACGGCCTTTCCCTTCTCTTTGTTGTACGAAGTGTTTCCCCTAGTGTAACCTGGAATGTTGGATTTTCCTGAAGATTGCATATTCTTTTCTATTTTTTCGGCCAGATCCTGAGCAGTTTTTAGATCGGTTGGATCTTTGTCCCTTAACTGGTACCTCAAATCCCCAGTGAAATATTCGATGTAAGATATGAGGATGGAGGCATCCCTTGGATTGATTTCTCTAGGGAGGCCCGCAACCACACGTCTGAACTTAGTATTAAATTCATCAATGGTTTCATTTTCCATCTTCTTTATATTATGAAGGGCAGCAAGCAAATGTCTTGGTTCTTTCTTTTCCCCCCATTTCTTCTTAAAACCTTCTAGGAATTCATTAAGGGTTTTATATGAATCATCACCAAGGTCACCATACCACTCCGCAGCATCATCCTCTAAGGATAAAGCAAAGATCTTCATTTTGACATCTTCACGGTCAGAGGCAGCATTATTGCAATAACTAACCACGTTCTTTCCAAACTTTTGGAGATGAGTCTTGGCAGTGGTACCATTATTTCCCTCAAATATGGGGAGCTTCTTGATAGCATCATTTGGAATGTCATGAGAAGCACCTGCTATCTGAGAAAAGTTAAGGGGTTTGTAAAATTCCGTCATTTATTGAGATTGGAAGGTGTGACTCTCTACAAATATGTGATGGATATCTGAGAGGGATTGGTCTCCTAAATCTTCAAGGTTTCTACGAGAAGTATGCCTATTCAATCTTTCCCTAATAAACCTTTCGGGATCAGGGAGAGGATTGAATAATTGTCGACGGTTTCTTCGGGTAGAAATTCTTGAAGGGAGGTTAGACAGTGGAGTCTCTAGATGGATCGAGTTTTAATTTTTATGTTTTTTAAATACTAGATCAATCAAAAGTTTTTATCTTTTTAGTTGTTTAGAAAAAAGTTAAGCTAAGTCGTACTCGGGAATAAAAAGATTTATCCCCGGCAACGGAGCCAAAAAATGTTGCTGCATTTCACACACCTAGGTCACATGGCAGAAATATTCAAGCCACTTGGTGTGTCCTTGGGGGGAAGTCTTGAGTCAAGGCTGTCACCTTGTTCTTGACTCCTCCGTTTAGCCTCAACTCCTAACGAAGCCAAGGGGGGTAGACCCTATTAAGTTGCTAAGGATAATTACTTAGTGTTGTAATGTTAAACTGAATGAGTTACTTTGGATTTTGAGATTTAACTATAGATAATCAAATATGGCAAGATATAAAAGATGAACACATGAAAGCACAATGCTGAGACACAATTTATATATATATAACAAGAAAATAACCAGTGCCTTAGAATGGAGTCAAAAAATAGAAACAATGTACTTGCATGTGCTTGGAGTGAGTGTTTTGCAATTGCCTCTTGGTATGTTTTAAGTTAAATTTGAAGTGTGAGTTGATTAAAATTAGGCAAAGGGGGGGCTCCAGATATACCCTAGAGTACTTGGAGTATGTCCAAAACTAAACCTTCACGGCTACCCGCAAGGAATATGTGGGCTGAAATGGAGTCTATGGGGCTATTGTTCATAATGCACCCATTAGGGTGTGACAGAGATCGGTGCCCCGAGGTCACTTTTCAGAAGTTCCCGCTTCCTTTGGGTATTTTGCCATCGTGATGGTTCGATCTAGGTGTTGGATTTTCACCTGTTGGTTTGTTAATTTGGGGAGAGTGAGTCTTAATTATACTATTCACTCAAGTGCTTTTGATACAGCTTGACTGATCAAATGAACCACAGCCAAGTGCAGAGCATACACACTAGAGTCTTGTAAATTTTAGTAAGTTTTAAACTGGGTGTTCTTGTTTAAAAGAAAACCCTCCAGGAACCTCTTTCGATCCAAGTGGATCTCAACCGGGGAATCGAGGAGGGGTTAATATTATGATAGATGAAAACAAATGATTGAAAATAAAACAGATACACGATTCTATTTTTCTAATTAGTCCTACCATGAATTTATTTCCCCTTTCGGGTCAATAGGGAAGTCGTGGGGTGAGTATTAAGATTACTTTGAAATATAAAGTATGAAATAGGAAATTAATAACAAATTAAATTACACTACCCTACAGATTAGATCAATTCTATTTGGAAAAGAAATAAGCAAAAAATGACGAAAAGGACACCGACGCAAATCCCCCCAGGGGGGATGAGGAATGGGCTCGAAAGAGCCTATTCAAAAAATGATTTTATTAATAGTGGTTACAATATCAAAGAACTGATATAATTCCTCTTGATCCTTATATGGATTGAAATCAAGAGTTTACAAGGTGCGAAAATCAAAGGTTTCAGTCAAATGGGAGACCCCTGGGGGGATTTGAACGCTCCTGAAGACACTTCCAAAAAGCAGCTTCCTTTAATTTATGTTACACCTTCTAAAAACCAGTGAGCACTTTAGAGTAACATATGCCAAAAATCACTTTAAGAGTACCTTTGGATCAGCCTATCTTAACTAAAAAAAAAATGAAGTTAAAACTAGCTAAACAGGTAAAAAAGGAACCAAGGAAAGCAAGATTTCCTTGGGATATTGGCTTGCTGTTTGTGCAGCCAATGAAATATGCAATTTTATTGCAGAATGTTAAATTTTATCATGCAGCAAATGAAACTACCTTAACAACAAGCTACTAATTTTCATTAA